>VXAV01003482.1:0-54758 GCA_013399715.1 Alectura lathami
TTTTTTTTTTTTTTTTTTTTTAATAAGCCATATGCACACAACTCAAATGTACCCCTCCCCTGGAGCTGTCAGTATGAAGCTCTTCTGGACACCCCCCTCATTAAATGGAAAATTGGTCCCTGGTGACTTGGCACTGACCAACAGCACTTCAGCACAAGGATACACCCTCCGGAACGCGGACCGAAGCAGCACACAGGTGCATTCACCATTCCTATTATTCTTCTGTGTACGAAGGCCCCGGACGGCAGCCGCCAGTTTGTCCTGGGGCTGCGACCCTGCAGGAGCCGCCAGCTGGTGCCTGGAGGCTGGCTATCGGCTTCCACAGCCCGGAGCCTGGCCGGGCCCACGCCTCTCCGTTTCCCTCAGAGCATCCGCTCGGCTCTGCAAGGCTGCCGTCTCCATGTCTTGAACCATAACAGGATTTTGTTGTTAGTATTTTCTCTTAGCAGGAAAAAATATATATATATAAATCACAGGAAGAAAAAGCATGGTTCCGGGTTGTAAAGCAGCTCTGGACAGTACGAAGCGGGGAATTCTTTTTATCATGATCAAAGTTTTAAACATTTTAGTGTAATCATAAATTAAAAGTTAAAACATAGAGGCACTAATAATAAAATATTAAATAGACAATGATAGTGGATAAAAGCTGAATGGCTCATTCTGAATGAAACCCCGCTCTCTGACAGGTGCCTCGATGCCCGCGGGTTTCCTCGCAGGGTGCGCCGCCGCGTGACGGACCGCAGGCGCGCGGCGAAGCTCCACAGCCAGCTGGAACAACGCGCTGCCTGGTGGAATGGCCAGAGATGAACAAGTCATTTATGTTGCAAAAAGTACTTAAATACTCCATAAAGACATAACAAACCCCACCCCACCCACTGTCATCAGACGCCACGTTGTGGTAGAACATCAGACAAACTCACAAATTTACCACAAAAATGTGTGGCAAAAAGAATATTTTATATATATGTATATATATAAATTTTTATATTTATGCCAATGTACTCACTCAGTACAAATAGCAAAATAGTATACCATTTCCTAAATACAAAATATAGCTTTCCAAAAAAATGAAACACACATTAGATATAAACCATCCAAAACTTGAACGATTGAAAACTGTATTCAAAATTAAATGACCCAGAGCAGGTCTCTTTCTGAAAAGTTCCCTTCATATCGGCAAGAAGCCTTACTACTGAAAACGTAATTCAATGCCTCTCAATGAGAGAGAGAAAGAGAGAGACAGAAAGAGAAATGAACACTGTGACAGACTGACAAACAGGAAAAACCATTAAAACAAACAAAAACTCTACACGGCTCAACTAAGCACACGAGTTAGGGAGAAACACGCAGTAAACAGACTAGAGTAACTTAAAACCATTTACACATTATTCTTTGTTATTTCAAATAACAAAAATGAAAAATGACATGATACCAGCTACGCTACACCAAGGCGTACTAGCCGTACATGGCAGCCGTCGGGCTCTAACCGCGCTAACAGCTTCCTACGTGCAGGAGGAGGAACTTGGATCTGAACAGGCTGCAGTGAGATACCAAAAACCCTCTGGACAGCTGGAGCACCCAGGAAATCCACATGCCTCACAACACAGTGGCATGGTTTGGAGTGGGATGTCTTCACGTTCTGTAAGGAGGCGATGTGGTTTTAACTGGAACACGACGATCTAAACGCCAGGCTTAGGGGACTGTCAGCAGGACGAAACCTCTTCCGTGTGCAATGAGCTCGATATGCCACGGAGACGCAACAGCTCAGAATAAAGTGAAATTTTCAAGGATGTGTAAAAATGATTCAGCTTGCCCCCTGTTTGGAGTAAAGTCAAATCGAAGGTTTACAACAGCAAGAGCTGGAAGTGACTGGTTAAAGGGGACTCTTGCATCTGAAGGGACGTGGGAAAACTGCTTCCTCTTTCCTTACTCCTTATCTGTCAGAGCTTCTGCTGACAAAGCAACCTGGTGCCACAAGGGTAGGTGCCATGGACTCCTAAAAGCTGCCTCTGGTCGTTAAAGCCAGTAGGATACTGATAACGTTTTTAAAAACACAACACGAAACTGAGGGAGAGAGAAGGAAGAACACGAAAAGAACAAAAGGGAAAAGGCTGGTTTGAGAACGGACAGTGCAGCTCTGACAAGTTCTGACCCACGGTCAGCACGGGAGACCAAAAGGAGCCGTTTCCTCAGCCAGGCAGAACGTTCCTTCCAAGCTGAAGGTATTTAAGAGGGTAAGATTTTCAGAGCACAATTTAACTGAATGTTCCCCTTCATTCCTTCAGTTTGTCAGAGCCACCACAGCCTTGCTCTGTGCACAGCGACACGTAAGAGACACAACCGTCCGTCGCGTTCTCAGAGGGGCAGCACCCACCTCTGTCTGCCTACAGCAGCGAGCAATCCTCTGCTTGTTACACACATCGGTACTTTCACTGCCCCCTACTGCAGTTATAAATCACAGTATTCGCTCTCCCACTGAGCTGTACAACGTGCAGCCCCTCCGCCTAGTGACAGCCATGACCTGCGGCTCGTGCCGCAGGCACGCGGTGTTTCTGCTCCACGAGCTCTTCTAGTCAAAAGAGGGGATGTGCAGAAGGAAGAGGAGGAAAAAAAGAACATAGACGTGGTAGCATGAGTTACCTTCTAACGACAATAATAACTGACCAGATATGCTTTAAATTCAAAGAGCATCCCACTCGTAGTGGGCATCGGAGTCGGGTAACTACCGCCCCATGCCCCAGTAAAACAAAGCATAGCTTCTCAGCATTATTGGCACTATGAATCTCGAATCTCAAATAACACAGTCATAGCCTTAGGTGCTAGACACTGCAATTGGCCACAGATGTGCTCTTAAGAGAAGAGGGCCACTTTTTGACAGAAGCAATCGGTTCCACGCTGCCTAATCCGGAGTCACAAGGTCTGAGAGGATCTAGGAAGTCACCACCTCTTTCTTCACAGAATTTCTGTAGGGGGAAAAAAAAAAAAAAGAAACAAGCAAAGAAAGTTAGGCATAATTAACCCAAATCATCCTCTTACTTCTACGTAGTGCCTTCATCTCATCTTGAAAGTGTCCTTCACAAGCAGACGTGGAACTATGAGCAAGTGCCAGAACGTAGTGCTCTCTTGACCAGGGATCGCCCTCCTCCCGCTGGAGTTTGTGCCTCCACTCAAAACAGCTTCACTGCAGTGAAACCTCTGGGGGATTCAGGATGGCAACCCGCCCTTCTGAAGCCAAGCCTCATGCTGCGGACATCGATTCCGGGGTCCTTCTGCTCTCGGTACAGCCGAAGCCTCTCTCACTTCTCTGAAGAGGGCACCTTCTAAGAGCAGAACGCTTCCTGCCAGCAGCCAGTCCCGCCAGCTCGTGTAACAGGGACTCACCACGAGACACGCTAAGTGCCTGCCATGCTGGACAGAAACTGTTCTCAGGTTACATTATTGTAACCCAGAGGGCAGCTTCAGAATAACACAGGCCTGAAGCGAGCTGTTTACCCAATAAGCCTTCAGTTTTTAACTACAGCCACATCGCACAATGTTTTGTCAGAGACCCACTCGCTCCTTCCGAGCGAAGTACGAGGCTGCAAAAGCAGATGACAAAATATGCAGCAACCAAACACCGAGAGCCAGCCTCGGCCAAGTGCTTCACAGCAATCCTGACCTTGGCTTTACGTCTCTCTCCGTTCTAACCACCGATACTACGCTCTTAATCCAGCACTACTGGTATTTTAGCTAACACCCTCACGCACCAGGATACGCTCCAAAGAAAAACCTGCTGAGCAACAGCGCGCACGGCAGGGAAGGGCCCCGCAACCCCCACGCACTACTTACTTGCCTAGCTAAAACGAGCCGGCCATGTTGTTCCCCTGGTTCTGCAGCGACACCAGCAGATCATCTATTTTCTCCATGTTCTGACTGGGCGCCATCGCTGACGGCAGCGCAGAGCTCTCGGGGAGCTGCTGGGACAGCAGTGCGGGCACCGCCGCCGGCCCCTCGCCCTGCGGCTGCCCGGGCTGGCTGATGGCCATCAGCTCCTCCGGCAGCGTGGCTGGGCCAGACGGCAGCAGCTGGCCGCAGTCTGTGGAGCAGGAAGCGGAGAACAAAAGGAGTTGGATCAGGGCAGTGCATGGAGCAGGTTAGCCACGCTCCTCCTGTGTGCCCACTACAAACCCCGCGGGGTGCTAGGGGCAGGGTCGTCCTCGTGGTCGCCTTTGCTCATTGCCCCGAGTACAAGCACGAGTCAAGGCACACGCACTAAACGAGGGCCTCTGCCCCATGACCTCACACTACGAATGTGCCAGCGAAAAATATTTAGCTGGAAGGAAAACAGGACGTGTAGTGTATGGAGAGCACGGAGTATGCCCTCGGCTTGTCTTCGCGGATTACAGATGTGCCTGTCTCAGCTCAGTCACAGCGCCCTGCAGCTCCCTCTACAAACCTGCAGCCTCACAGCCGTCACGTTCCTAGCACTGCCTTCAGCTCTGTGGAAGGGCTGGGCAATCAGCGCTCCTACAGCGAAGCGCGGGCCCAGGTATAGCCACAGAGCAGGTGCACAGCTCCCTGCCCGCCCCGTGTTTCGTACGATCATTGCTGTGACCACTGCCTGCATCCATTGCTCCGGGAGCTTCACAGCCTCTACGAGCAGACGAAGGGATCTGTATCCCAAGGAACTTACAACAGAGGCTAGGCTCAGGGACGAGATGCAAAGTGCAGGCTTATAAACTTAAAGGGGTTTCAGATACACATCACTAGACACTGTTCTGAACTGAGCAGCTTAAAAACCTTTCCTTTTCGTCATCAACGTGTGGAAGAAGCCACTGTACAAATCGTGGAAACCAGATACAGTAGGAGAAAGATTAGCGGAGCTGTCTGAACAAAACATAACCGTGTGTGCCTATACATTTTACGTTATTTGTGTATGCATTGTCAATAACAGATACTTTATAAGCACCTTTCTATCCAGATACACACAAGACTCCACGCTGTTTTTGTCATGTGCTAATTCTAAGTGTAGGGAAACCAAGGGGTCCTGAAGCTACGAGCTCTCCTGTACTGCTAAGAACAATGTAAGTGTACGCTCAGAGCACAAGGAATACTGTCAATACCGCTCATTACTAATTTCAGGATTTTTTTTTGAAAAGTAACTATCACAGAACAGGATAATCACTGTCCTGCGGACTTAATTCGGAGCTCGTCTAAGCTGTGCACTCCCAGTCAGGCATCCCCCACTTACTGTTTTGAATGCCAAACAGGAATATTCCTGAAGTCTGCTGAGATGAGGCAGGAGAGTTCTGCAGCTGGTTGATAGCACCTCCTGCTGCGTTGTGAAACAGGGCAGCTTGCTGCTGTGGAGGAGAAGCAGCTCCTTGCATTCCTGCCATGCTGTTTTGAGAAGAGTACATCGGAGACTGCTGCAGCTCTGGCTGGCTCATACTGTTCTGCAAGGCAGACATGGAAGCTGAGGAGATGAAGAGGGTGACCTGTTGCTCTTGAGAACTCGGTGACCCTTGGACCAACTGAATCTGGGGTGAGTTATGGAAGATGGCTGGCTGCTGTGCTTCAGCCTGGCTGGATCCAGGGTTCTGCAGAGAAGACACTGTAGTTTGACTCTGGAACTGCATGGGCTGCTGTTCCTGGTTCATCGATGCCATGTTAGGCTGTGGGTGAAAAATGGACTGGCCTTGTTGCTCCTGATTAGTAACTGGGTTTTGGGTTGGGTTGAAAATCATGTTTTGCTTTTGAGAAGCAATTGCACCCATTGCACTTTGGTTACTGAACATCATGTTCTGCTGCTGCTGCGGCGGCTGCTCTTGAGACGGAGGACTGCTCTGAATAGCGACGATTGAATGCTGGGGCTGGAAGATAGCTCCTTGCTGGCCCTGGGGAATCGAACTGGACTGGATGGAGCCGAGCGGCACTTGAGGCTGAAACAAACCTTGCTGAGCAGGCTGAGCCTGGGGCTGCTCCTGGGGAAGCATAGAGCCCTGCATGTGAGATATCTGCGTCTGCTGCTGGAAAGAAGCCGGCTGCTCAGTGCTCGCTGCCGCCTGAAGAGGAGAAATGGAATTTGGGTTTGTAAAGAATGACATCGGTTCTTCCTGAGTTGCTGGATTGCTTATGGAACTCTGGGAAAGGAACATGTTGGCAGACTGCTGGTCTTGAGGAACCGAAGAGCTCTGTAACACACCCATGGTGCTCTGTGAGTGGAACATCGGAGGCTGCAGTTGGTCTGATGAGTTAGTACTGGTCTGGTTGTGGACAATGGAATTTGGGCTGTGGAAAATGGAGCCCTGTGCTTCCTGTGATATATTCTGAGTATCACCAATAGGATTCTGAGAGTGAAAAAGCTGAGCCTGTGAGTGTGGAGATTGCTGCATGAAGTTTGCAGGCTGAATAGACATGATTTCTCCGCCCTGCTGGAACAGACTGCCCCCCTGCTGCTGAGCTCCACTTGCCTGAACAGACATCATGTTTTTTGTAGATGAAAAGAGATTAACTTGAGACTGACCTTCTCCACTGTGCTGCATTTGAACCATGGTCTGAAATACAGAGCTCTGCATCTGTTTACTCTGCCCTGAAGCTTCTTCTGCCTCTGCAGAAGTTGATGCCTGAAACATAGCAGGCCCATTGTTAGAGACCTGCTGCTGTGCAGCAGAAGTAGTGTCACTTCCAGAAACGCCAGGAGACGAAGAGAATAATTCACACTGCATTTGCATGTCTTCACTTGTTGACAACCCACTCATTATATGAGAGGCCTGCTGGTAAACAGGTGACTGTTGGAGGGCTCCATTCCCTGAAGTTGTCGAAGAGAACAGATCAGACTGCATCTGTGTAGCGGCCTGGCAGATGTTCTGCTGGATTCCGATCACCATTGCTGCAGAAGTATCCATCGCCTGCTGCTGCTGCTGTTGTTGCTGCTGCTGCTGCTGGTTGGACAACGTGTTTTCAGGTTGTGAATGAACATTTTCACCTCTTCCAGGCAAAAGGTTCTCTGGTCTGGAATGGACAGCTGTATCTGATGAGGAGAATATCCCAGGGTTCACGCTGTTTTGTATCTGACTCACTTGCTGAAAGATATCTGCGTTCAGCTGATCTTGAACATCCTCGTTGCTGTCAGACCCAGAAAACAGGACAGAAGATAACTGTTGTTGAGCTTCCAGTACCTGCTGCACCAAGTCAACGTTTCTACTGCTGCCTGTGGCGGTGTTAGTTGGAAAATTTCCAGCTTGCAGTTGCTGTATAGTGTTCTGTAACTGACTCACGCCACTTGCTGATGAGAAAATACTTGATGAAATCTGTTGCTGTAATGCCTGTGCTGGTTCTGACAGCGTAGACTGTTGTTGCTGTGATGCTTCAGTTAATTGTGACAAAGTGACTACTGTGCCATCTGACTGCAAGACTTCTCTGGCTTGGGAATCTCTTGTTTGGAACTGTGCAGCTTGCTGCAGTAACGTCTCGCTGTTCTGCAGCTGCCCCGGAGCAGAGACAGCTGAAAAGCTACCGGGCTGGGAAATGTCCTGCGTTTGGATAGCAGTTAGAGTCTCTGTATTATACACCTTGGGCTGTATTTGCTGCTGCTTTTCACTTTCAGAAGGTAAGTGGGCAGCAGAGGTCGCCATGCCGGGCATACTGCTTTCCAGCGTTGGCTGCGTTGGTCCAACCACCTTTGAAGCCTGAAAAGAGCAGCGACACATGAAGCAATGCAGGTGCTTTCCCAGGTTACACTTACAAAGCCTCCACCATCTGTGATGTTCAGGAAGGGCCAGACTGAAGATCTGACGCCGAACCTCTCTCCATACATAACCAGAGATGCAAGCACATGACTGGGACAACAGTGGCAATGCTACTTCGAGGCCGAGCCAAGCCACACCGCAGTGAAAGCGATACCAAGAAGTGATCAAAATCATATCCCTGCAGGAACTCACCTGCTCTGCGTCACAGGACAAAAAGAAATTCACCATAGTATCGCTAACCAACCAACAGAGGAATGCAGGAACGAGACAGAGGTACTTTTACAGAAGCCTTCTGCCACTTCAGCCCTGCCCTGTGACCGTATGTTTGGGCCAGACCCAACTCGGAGGTGCCATCCTCCCTGCACCTTGCACTTCCCCACACTGCACAGTTAAGAGCACCGGCTGATGAGCAGACATAATTAAGACTACTGAAGCAATTATCTTCAGACCACAGCCAAGCTTACCTTGAAGACTGGGGGAGATCTTTTTTCCGCACTTACTTCCATTGGAGACACATCTTCATTCTTAATCATACTGCTTGGCATGAGTGGAGTTATCAAGGCACTAGGAAGAATATTGACCTTCTCCAGGTTACAGCCAGTGGCTTTCGCTGCTGCAGCCACAAACAAAAAGAAAGGGGAAGGAACTGTTAACATTCTCAACACGGAGCAGAGTTTCTCGTGGGGCCTGCTTCCCATTTAACTTTCCAGACCAGCCAGAAGAGCTCGCATCCTCATGTGAGAGGCTAAAACGCAGAGATCACTGCAGGTGTTTGGATATTTCAAATAACACTGGAGAACAACAAAAATGTTCACATTTTTCTTTCATTTTGTATCTTTCTGGACCACGACAACCAAACACCAACTGCCTTAAACTGCAAACATAAAAGCTTAACACATCTTTCCAGAAATTACAGATTTCAAGTTTTACTGCACTTTAACTGCACAACTACTCTACTTCATTTTCAAGTGTCTGTTTGCAGCTGACTGCGTGAACAGAACACTCAGGGCATTCAAACCGTACTTCATCCTGTCGAAGAGCTAACCAAGTGAAAACTTGATCAGTCTGCATGCCAGCTCTCCAGCGAGAGCAAGCTGTTATTTTGCCTTTGCAGTGCCTGCGTTTTATTCTTTTTCAAGCAGAAAGGTGGCTTCTTGAAATGAGTTAGATCTCATTTTTCCTGATTCAGGTAAGAAATATTACATAGGCTGAGACTTCTTCTGTAAATGAAATGAGCTTTCTTGATTTGAAATACTGCTGAATTATGTGAGCTTAAAACAAACCGATGGGAAAAACAGGAAAAACCACAGATCTGTAAGTATTTTGTAAGTAGATTAAAGAATTAGTTTTCAACATAAAGGAAGAAATCTCTATACCCTCAGCAAATTTAAGTCTCACAATAACACGGCAGTAAGGTTTCTGCAAATGCTCATCGACAGTTGCCACGTCCTCCGTCACAGTTCTGTGTGTTTATTCTATGTACAAGCAAACACTCCCTCCTGAAATGTTAATTTCTCTCTTCAGTAATAAACTCTCAGCCGTCAGTGCACCCGCAGCCAAATAATCTCCCTCCCTCCCTCCCGTTAACTCACCCCAGCCATGCAGCGCACGTGACCTGAGGTGCCGGGCTGTGCTGCTGGCAGGGAGTGCAACCTGAGAGAAGGATCTCTAAGCCACTGCCACGTCAGGGCAGCTGTTCATACACAGCACTCACTATTCTTCTACACTGTAGTCACACTGACAAGTTTCTCTTTCTCCTGTGCTTAATCATGTTGTGTTAAGCAGAAATGATAAAACTTTACACGTGAGTCACTAAACAAAACCCCAGTGCTACACAGGTTAGTACTGGCAACGGTGTGTTGGTTCACAGTGACACAGCTGGCTGGAAGAGCGAAAAAAAGAAATGAGATTAAGAATGAAAAAGGAATGAGAGAATTCCCAACAGCAGAGAAACATTGCTGGTTTTGGTCTCATACTACGTTTTTGTCATTTCCTTAATTTAGAACTTCTGAACTGTTACTACGTTCTCAAGGCAAATACATCTTCTTTCTTTTCTCCCAGTGAAACTGGAACCTGAAACCACCACAAACCATTTAAAAGCAGCGCTAGAGTACTGCTGCACCCTCAGAGGGGAGCGCGTTTCCTCAGGCTCCCAGACACCTGCATCCTTCCCAAGTTTTACAAAACAGATGAGAATTCTATGTGTTCTCTTGACCTGTAACTCGCCACCGAAGTCTTTGAAATCTGCAGCCTCTCAGGATGCATTAGAGCTTAGAACCTCAGACGGTTTGGGAAGCAAAGTTTTGTTGTGTTTGTTTCTGCGGATGCAATAATTTTGTAAGGAATATTCACAGAAATCTGAGACAAAGATTCCTTTTGCCTGTGACAGGAGCAGAAGGGCCCTGTGGTTCAGGGAACCGAACAGGTCCTTGCCAGCAGCAGTTTACGCCATCTGTGTGCAGCGAATGGCACCACCTCTGTTATGAAATCCATGACACTGCTCCCAGTGAAAGGAAACAGGAAGGAAGCAGCAGCCCACGGAATCCCCCCTTGCTATCTGCCACTTCAGCACAGTGGTGAAGGCTAAGCTGGGACGTACGTGGAGACAAAGCACAGACAGCAGACAAACTGTCTGACCTCGGGTTCGCCTTCAGCAGGCAGAACAGGTACAGGAATGAACAGTCAGAAGGAAAGGCTGGCAGGGAACCCTCACAAAAATGAGGAGTTCTCCCACAAACTAAACCACAGACAAGACCCAGAGGGATCAGCTCGTGTCCGTACAAACGGCAGATGTTCTCCTGATGCTGCTGCTATCTCACCTGGGTTAAACCTCCCCACTGGACTGGACAGAGTCATGCTTGCCCTGACACACTGGTTGTATCACCCTTACCTTTTCAGTCTTGCAACTAAGAAGCCTTACCACCCCTTCTATCAGCTTGCTCCACTGCCCTAGCTGTTCTTGCAAATTTCTGCCCAGATACTCTGCAGGTTTCAACTCCTCACACCCTGCGCTATCCTCCCCAGCGAGCTGTGAAGCCGGCTTGTAAATACATCCCCTGCCAAGGGCACACGCACAGCTATGAACTTTAAACACGGGCTTCATGATTTTAACCCGAAGCTATGGATTCCTATCAAACTTGTGATCACACTGTGAATTTGCTTACCTTTCAGCCTGCTTCCACCAGAGCAGGCTATGGAAATTTCCATTAACCTCTGCACACCACCACAGTTCGAACAACCCAGTATGAAACATTTCCTTCCTTTACTTCAATATAGGAAGGATCAATTCACTTAGAAAGCAGGCAGGCCTAAAAGGTGCTCCTTGGAACAAAACAACAAACCTTGCACGGACAGAATGCTCGGGCAGAAAACAGCACTGAAGGGAGCAAGGTGAAAACCCCAGGATTTTCTTACTAGAGCCACTGAGAGCAGTCATAGAGTCACTGGGCAGCTTCTGTCTCTGGTACTGCTACACCGCTACAGCTTCAAGGCAAAACACCAAGTCTGTGCTATGACCTTTCCACACACCATTCTTTTATTTTTTCCCTTCTACTTTTTGGTGGTGGTTTTTGGTGGATTTTTTTTGGCTTAAATTAACACGACATAGTTTCCAAATCCTTCGCATTAACTGCCATCTGAGGTTTCTCTCCTCTTCTTTGCAAGAATATTAAATGAAGATTGGAATGCAGGTCCCGAGGCACAAAAACAATTCTTTAGAAATTATTTTTGCAGAGGTTTTGCTCTACACTATCTCATGTTGCAAATACTTAAAGGCATACAGTTATTAAATGAAATACTCAGGATCAGACATCTAACCCTCCTGTAAGAACAGGGCCAGGTTTTATAAGTATATACTTATCTTCACAGGATGGCTGATTCATTCCTGCAAAATTTGGGTGGGAATTTATAGTTAAATTATTAACAACAATGATAAGAATCAATTTAGTACCTTTTATAGCCTCTTCAAAAGAACAATGTGGGGCTGGGCTGGAGATTTCCTTCTTCACATTAACAATCAGAGTACCAGCTGCTGAGGCAAACACATTGAAAAGTTCCCTATGTTAAAACGGCAAACGAGCAAAAAAACCTCAAAGCAAACTAAACCAGCTACCTCCACCTTAAGCCATTAAGGTTTTTTGAAACTCACAGAAACATTCAGTGATGCCCACGAACTTCGTTTGTGCCCGGGAACGTGCAGTTCACAGCAGTGAACCCTAGTGCCTACAACATTTTCACTTCCAAAAATGAAAAAGTCAGTCTGCAACTGCACTGCCCGTTGTGATATGAAGAAATAAAAACACACGATGTGGTGAAACACTGAAGAACAGCTGCCACCATGCAGCTGAAAGGTGAGCTGCTTGCCACATCAACAGACAATGAAATCCAAGGACCTGGCTCTCCTCAACAGGACAAACCTTAACAGGAGGAGTCTGAGAAGATCCACGTTACCTAACACCTGTTACACCGACCCAACGCTGTGAGCCCAGGAAGGAAGGGCTCACCGGGCAGACGTGCCCCCCACGGGTTCCCACCCCACCTACATGTATCTGGAGTGTACGTGAAGGGTTGCACGTCGTGCGACCGCCCGGCGTTGGTCACCACGTAGATCCCCACCGACACAGCGGAGGTTATCTGCTGGTCGTGGTACGGTGGCACCTTCACAATAAGGTGATTCTGCAACACAAAAAATGATAAAAGCATATTAGTTCATCACTATTAACCCCAATTATATCGCATCCATCACAGCACAGAAACACCCCAATGAAACACCAGTGAGAACGGGGGACAACGCGGTCGCTACAGCTTCAGTGAAGCCCTCTGGTAGGGACTCCAGTCCTGTCGTGGAAAGGGTCAGAACTAGCCAGGCACGAGGGAATCAGGAAGCCTGTCACACCACTTTTGCTTTTCATTTGCACAATAGAACTGCAGGCTGCATTGTGGACGTGGCTTTAATGTAGCTCCTGCTTCAAAGACATTTCCTGGACATCAGATCGTAATGTGTGGCCGATGCAGGAGCAGCACGTTGCCTTGTTCCAGCTGGCACAATGCTGCACAAGAAGTGCTTCTGTGCACCACTGGCTGCTTTATTCCAGACAGATCCCAGCTACAGTCTGTGCATGTCAGCTCCTGATTCACACACGGACTGCTCGTACACAGCCAGCCTGGCTGCCAGCTGCCTCCTGCTGCTTTGTTCCACACAGCAGTTCTGCACCAGTTTGGGCAAAATTCAAGAAACCAAAAGTAGCATTAAAAATTAGCGATGGCATTGCTTAGCTTAAAAATGTATTTTTCTTTCATTCAAAGTTGGGAAAGTCCTTTTTCCCTTTTCCTTATTCAATAGCACTGACTGAAAACAAAACCACTGGGTACATTTTCCAGCTGCAACCAATGTCAGGCACACGTGGTGTTTTTAGCACAAGCGAAATGCTTCTGAACTGTTTCCTTGACTCTGTACCTTACATTTTATTCATAAGCCATTGCTCCTGGCCCACACTAGCCAAGACAATGACATAAAAGCTAAGAATCAGATCTTGATGATGCAAAAGGGGAGCTCTTTCAGGTCATTATAAAGGCCACTGTGCTTTTTTTTTTAAAAAAAAAAAAAGAAAAGAAAAAAAGTAATAATTACCTGATGAAATAATTCCATGTCTATCTCAGCTTCTGCCTTCCAAGAATTTTCATCTAAATGGAAGTTAAAAGCATAATTTATTGCACATCCATTTAAAGCAATCCATCTTAGTGCCTTTGATTCAGTTTGTCAATTTGTTGTCTACAACCAAACTGCATCAAAGAACACAAACCCGAACACGCTCTCTTCATCACTCCAAGCTGTAAGTGCTTTCACACTAACCAGAAACATTCTCTTGGAAAATCACTTTTGTTCCCTTCAGAAAGTTCTTGCCAATCAGGAAAACTTCCTCCTCCCCCTTCACTGAACAGCTGTGCAGACTTTTCTTCAGGATCTCTGGAACTCCTGCTGGTTGAGCTGCAATTGGAAAAAACACAGCCTGAAACCCAGGACACGACAATAACCAAAAGAAAGAGCTCTCGCTTCCACAATTACAACTCACTTATGTCACATACAAGAAAGAACAAAATCATTCCTAAACTTCTTCCTTCAAATATATCATTTCTATTTCTAATATTTCCTTTCTAAATGTAATGTCTCAGAAAACAAACAAACAAAAAAAATCACCTCAGGTCAATGATCCAGACCTTTTCCCTTTTCTCCTGCGTTCATTAAACCTTCCAAACAAAACTGTTGGTGTTTGAGCTCCTCTGAGGAGTCACAAACTTCTGCTAATATAAAGCCCTGCTGCAGTCCCATCTCTGCCCTTGGGGACTCCAGCAACTTGTGCCCTCCGAACCTGCAACGAGGATGCAGCCCGCAGGTGCGCAGCCTCGGACACTGCTCCCTCCCAGGAATCATCACCGGAATCGCTGACTATACCACATTACAAGCTGGTTTTGCTGCAAACTATTTCTATGCTTCTTAAAGCATAAATCAAATAAACCCACTTGTGTTAAAGGAAAATGACCACCAAAAGTAGCTTAAATACTGACATCCATCTCACCACGTGCACGCATTCCTGGAACCCCTCTGGAAAAGAATCTAAACTTCCCTCTGGGCCCTTGACCATAAGCAACAGATTTTTAAAATGATGTATTTTGACTTGGCCACGTGTAATATGCTACAAAACAATTCCAGTTTTAACAGGGGATTTTCAGCCGGCTTTCCCAGTCACCAGAAAATCCTAGTGGCGTCAGACCGTGCCTGTGCTTTGCATTCATGTGGCCCACTTTAGCGTTTAATAATAGCGCGCTCTGGGCTTGCTGCACAGAAGAGCAGGCATACTGTAACGGTCCAACTTATTTAATGACCTTTCAGAAAGGATTTTTCTACAGCTGTTAAATGGGGTTCCTAGGCAACCGTCACGCAGCCACTGAATACGCTCACTGCACACGGACTTCTCTGCAGAGTAACTGCGTCCAGGTCTGCTGAACACCTCAGGCTGAGGAGAGCACCCCAGAACGCCAAACCACTGCCTGAAGCAGAGAATGCGGCTAAGAGCACGGGAGAGCCCTCCTGTGCCTCAGCAGTGGCATTCCTGTGGCTGGGCAAGGGGCTGGGTGAGAGCAGCGTGTGGGGAAGGAGCCAGGCTGCTCAGAGCGCAGCGGGACTGCCTGCAGCAGCGGGCTGCCTGCTGGGGACACCAGTGTGCTCTGAATGGCCTCTCACAGCCTGCTCTTCCACTGGCAACAAGCTGCAGTTTCTGATGTTTTGAATAAGAGCCCTGACAATAGGTACTGACTGTTAAAAAACACCACAAAATCCCCTTTCATACAACAGAAGGAATGCAGCACAAACACCCAGGGGCTTGCATAATCACACTACGGCCCACGCATGGAGCCAAAGCTCTGCTATCCCCCTGCTCGTCAAGAAACACCATAATCACAGCTGTATTAGACTCCTGTTCCTATCTTCCTCTGACAGATGAGCAAAGTTCCCTGTTACTGGAAGTCGTCACTGACTCAATGCTGAGAGGCAGCCTCACATCGGCTGTGGCCTCCTCTGATTCCATTTCCCACGTTGTTCAGTGCAACCGGAACAGTCAGTGCTGCCATCTGGTCCCCGTGCTACACAGAGCATTTTAATAAATAGCTACACAAAGTTTAATTCTCGCACTGAGCCAGAACAGATTGCCCCTCTGGCTCAGCGAGCTCCCACATCTGTAAAGCCGTGCTTAGTAACTTGTTACAAGTCATCGCTGTCACTGGAAGCTGGCAGATGAAAGTGACAGCACAGAAGAGATTAAAACCTGTATCCAAAAAATCACAATCAGTTCAAAGCAATCATGACAGAATTTCTCATCTTTTCAAAGGCAAAAATTCATCTAATAAAAGATTAGCCATTTTGTAATTACCTTTAAATACTGGTCAGGCATTTCACCAACACCCTGCTCCAAATAAAAACCACTCCATGTGACTTTAGCCACAGCAGCTCTGGAATAACCACAGATCAACACAGCTTCTGTTTCGTTGTTTGTTTTTTTTCCCTTCTCCTTCAACCACACCAAAATCCAGACTCCTCCAATACCAAAGTTTTTGTTCTGGTACTTACTGCACAGAATTGGGGAAGAAGGTGTCTGCAGAGTCAAAGTGGAACCATCTTTGCGCGTGATGTTAACACGAAACACCAGCCTGGCCCGTGTGCTTTTCTTCTTGGAACCAGCAATCCCGATTCTAGCTTCCACATCAGCGTTTCTCAGCTTCAGTATTCCCACACAATCAACCCTAACAACACAAAGGAGTTGAGAGTTTAGGAAATTCAGCATCTTTTATAATCTTTTGACTAGTTAAGACACAACAAGTCAAAACCCTTGAAGTCATTAGTGAAACATTATTAGGTTCTTCACATGGAAATTTCTATATAGCCTTTCTCACTACATAGCCCTGCTTTCAGTTCATCCCTACTTAATCTGGATGCTCAGTCATGGGAGGACGGCATGTGAAAGCACTATGAAGAGCAAAGAAAATACAATGTATGGAAGAAATCCTGGTAAGCGTTTAATTCATCATCACAGATCTTTACTCTATTCCCTGGATTAGATTTGGGTTTGCAGGGTTATTACTGAAAAATATTCTGGGCTGACAGAAAGAGGTAGTAAAAGGAGAGTTTGAGTAGTTACATCATCTTTTATACTCAGGGCAACTTTGAAGTGATAGATAGACCACATTGTAACTGTGGCCCTACAGTAAACATGCACAAAGGGAGCGATGCAATGCCAGATGGTAGAAAGGCGAGATGCACAGTGATTTAGAGGAAGAATAGAAGGAAACCCTGCCTGCTGTGCTAAGGGAGAGAACAGCAGCTTCACCAGGATCCGAGGCCTTACGTCCAAAAGGCACAGGGGCCATCTGATACCTGAGCACAACAAACTTTGTGCTGCGTGACACCCAAGCAGCAGCAGCAGCAGCAGCTGGGGAGCGCAGAGGAGGGGAGAACAGAGCGACTCAGAAGGCAGCGCTGCCATGGCCGTCAGCGCAGGGCGGCGGCAGCACGGCTGCACCAGGGCAGTCCTGAGACATGAGGGTCTCCTCTGAGAACAGCCTGGGCAGAACCTGTCTTCCTAGGGAGTTCATTGTTTCCAGTATCTCTACTTGTGTGGTTTCACATTAGCACTGGAGGACAATTCTAAAATTATTTTTTAAGAGGTACTGTCCACTTACCACAGGAAAATGTCATACTAAAGAAAAAAAAAATCAAATGGATTCAGTCAACTAGCAAGCTGAATTATCTCACTTTAGAAGCAGATAAACACTTCTCCTCTTGACACCAAGACAAGTTTCCACATAAGGAGTGGTAGCTTTCAACCACATAAGCATTTGAACAAACAAAAACAAACCAAAAAAACACAACCAGAAGATGTTTGCTGAGAAACATGCTTTGGAAGATGAGGTCTTTTCTATTAATTCAGACACATGTGAAAAGCTTTTTAGGGAATCATTGATATCTAAAGTTTCTTGTGAGATTAAAGCACGCAGGCGGATGAGGCTGTTTGCTCAAAAATCAGCCTGAGCTCATCCCCTCTGAGCTGCAGCCATATACTGCTTAAATGCATCTGAAAATCGTTTGTTTTGTACCTGAAATGTCACCTCTATGTGACCAGACCAGGTCTCTGAAGACAGGAAAGCACTAGGCTTTCATGACAAAAAAAACATCTGATGGGAACGACAGAAACGGAACAAGCACACAGAGAAGAGAGAACTCAGAGTCCAGCCTCCTCGTCCACTTCTCCCAACCTTCCTGCAAACTAAAGAGACCTGAAGGCACTGGGATTCTCCTTCCCTCTTCTGATTTGCAATTTCGTACTTGTTGAACTTGTTGATACTTGGTTGAAGAGACCACTGATGGAGCCAGTGACAGCTGAAAAGTTCACACAACGCCTGAACATGCACATTGTCGTGTGAACAGCACTCAACACTCTAACGTACCAAAGGCCACTGAAAAAGCCCTACAAAAAGACACCCTTAAGCATTAAGTATAATAAACAAGCTGAGAACGTGATTTGAAAGTTTTCCTCATGCTTGTAGCTTCACTGAGCGCCCGACATGTGCCATGATGTTCACACGTGAAACTGCTGAGCAATCCAACTGAAAAAGGAACATCAGTTTCTGAAAACAAAGCAAGTAAGTTAAAACATACTTTTTTTCTTTTTTTTTTAAATAAAAGCTACTTACGCAAGTGTCATGTTGTTGCTAGGGTCCAGTCCCACCTCAATAACAGTAGTGCCCTCGATATCCACCTCCTTACAGGGGGTAGTGTTTCTCCCCGTCACCCTGCAGGCCTGGTAGAAGCCGTGCGGCTTCACCCGGCCGGAGTCGTTGCCCACGAACACCTGCAGCACCACGGGCTCGTTGTGACCCTCCAGCTGAAACACACGGCACAGATCAGGCATATCAACGGAGCAGTGTCTCTTCATTAAAATAGGGAACATTTTACGCGGCTGAACTTGAAGTGAATCTGCTCCCAGCATTGCTGGAAACAGCCCAAAGGTACGTAGGAACATTCCTTTTAATCTAGCTTAGAAATTGAATGGCAATTAACGTCATTCCTTACTCTGTTAAAGACACAGGTGAAATGAATATCAAGATACCGAAACCAGCCTGAACGCTATACACCTTCACACAGGATTTAACCAACGCCCGCTTCCAGGTCTCTCAGGATCCCTCACTCTCGCCCCATCCTTGACCACCTTCCTGCCGTTTCCCAGCACCGACACGCACCACGCAGCTGGGAAGGGAACATTTGCTGTGGCCGGTTCCAAAGTACGTGGGAACGTGTTGGTCAGTACTTGCAGGCGGATCAATCAATGAGCAACTCGTGTTCTCATGACCCAGCTAGTCAGTCAGTGTTTTCACTAAGGCATTGCTGCTAGAGGATTTCTGGATGACAATGTCACGTTTTGTCCTAGGTCTGGAAGCTCAGTCAATACTTGCTCAATCTTTAGCAGTAAGATAACAGCCAATGGGAGCAGAATCCTCCAGAGGATCTCCTAGGAGAGTAGGCCCTGACACACCTAGAAATTCGTTCTGGAGTTCTTAGCTGGTTTACAAAACTATTAGCAAATACCAGCAAGGTCACAGTGTGCACCCCACGCCCAAAAGGAGCCACCAGCCCACAGCAGGTAGCTGGGTTATGATTGTCACGGAAGGGCAAGGCCAAAAGGCTTCTGGAGGTGGCCAGCCACAGGCACATAAAAGCCATGCTGACAGGGATGACAGTGAGCAGCAAAGGGCTCAGGAGCCAAGGGAGCCCACATCACCAAGAGCTCCTGTTGGAAGCAGCACCTCCTGCCGGGCTAAGCTCACTTTCTAACAGAAGCAAGATTTTCAAGAACAATGAAGATGGAGTTTCCAAACTAAATCGCTGGAACATTTTTTGTTTCACTGAGGGTTGGACTAGATGACCTCAGTGGTCGGGTCCAACCTTAATGGTTCTGTGATACCATACCTTCTCTTAACAGTTCAGTAAATCCAGTCAAACGAACTGGGGGCTGCCATCAACCTGACGCCCACAGCTGAGCTTTGACCACTGTTCTGTCTCCAAACAGCGAGAAGCTCCCTAAGGGTCCCTGGGTTCTGACAACCTTTTCATAATGTGACTTTTCACCAGAAACTCCACCTCAGCACATAAGGAGAAAAGCTTAACGCGTGGGCCAGAATGACAGACTTCAGCAGGCGTCCAAAAGCTAGATAAGGACCTTACAGGAAAACATGTATTTGGAAGCAGAAAACCAAAGAACAAAAATAAAACCAGAAGAGATGGTGCTAAAATCTAGGGAGCCTTGGATAGCTGACTGTGCTGAAAGCCACTGTTCCCTCAGAGAAAAGCTTCCAGAGAAATCCCTAATTTGTCCTTTAATTGTCTGGACACGCACTGACCCCCCTCTCAGAGACATTCAAGACTCCGCCATGGGGAAGGAAGGACGAGACTACTGGCTAACAGCCAAACCTCAGTCTGACTTTGGATACGTTCACACCACAGCCATCCTCTGGGAAGCCAGAAGCATCAGCATCACCCTGCTGGGCAGGTTCTGCTAAGGGGACAGACAGGGTGGGCAGAAAAGGCTACGTTGATATCGTGCCACGGAACCTCTCTCACATGGAAAGCTGAACCAACAGTCCCTGTGCCATGTCACGAAGGTCTCCTTGGCTGGGACACCACGGCGGCTAACCAGGGCTGCTTTTCTTCCCCAGGGCTCTTACCAGAAGATACGAAAGGTACCACCATCTGACGGCAGCTGCTCTGCAGCTTTACAGTACTGCTAGGAAGAAACACGGCCATCTGTTACCGCTGGCTGGAATGCCTCTGCTCACAGCTCCCCTTCAGGAGAACCTTTCCTTTGCCAGACAAGCCAGTTGACCAAAAGTTTGCTGAGCAATTTTGCTGCTGAGCATTGATCGTAGACTCCCCAGCTGATCAGTCATCAGCTAACACTGTTTTCTTTAAAGGGTCATAGAACCCATCTGTCCTCCTTAGTCTGCTTGAGAGATGTTCTGAATGCACGCCTGGCCTGTGTGCAAGCACCAGACCTCCACTGAACTGCCAACATTGTTAGGCTATTCTCCCCCATCTTTAAAACAAACAAACAACAACAATTAAAAAAAAAAAACATGAAAAACAAAACACTCTTGGCCTCTATAAAGTTTTTTCCCCCTTAACTCTGATTTCCCAAAGATCCACAGACTCATTCTGACTGCCCAGCTCTGTATGAACTACTTTGCCTACTGGTAAGGCACGCTGGAGCTTCCAGGAATTCAGTGACACGAGATTCTTCCAAAGAGAACATTTCACTGACGGGTACTAAAGGGTAACTGGGAAAGGAATTAAAAGGAAATTCAGACAAACAAAGGCCCATTAAGAAAATCCACATAAATGAGCACCAAATCACCATAGCAACGGGAGTATGTGAATGGATTCTTTTCTCATGAAACTTCACTGGATTTCTGCGTTACTGAAGAGGACCGACTGAAGTGCTGGAGATGCTTGCAACACTGTGAAACTGGTCTTTACAGATAAGTACATTTTTATACTCTGTAAGCTGTAGTCAGCACAAATTCCTAAGGCCTGCATTGAAAACAAACATTTCTTTGTGGAGCTAATACATTAGCTTGGGTTGAGAACTGCTGTGCTGCTTTCTTAAACTGGAATAGCTAAGAAAAAGTATTAAGAGGAAATGTCTTTTATTTTTCTTATTGGTATGGTAAAAAACACGGCTGCCTACTTGCTACCTGTTGGCCACACTCCCCCAGCGCAGCCAGAATGCCGCTGGCCTTATTTCCAGTGAGCGCGCAGTGCTGGCTTGTGTTCAGCTGGGTGCCCACTGTCACAATCATACCGTGGTCGCTGCCACTTCCGTGATGATATCTGACACCTCAGCTAACAGATCTTCCTGACCCTGCTTGAAAACAGATACTGGACGTGTGGATTCTGATGCTTCTTATTTAAAACCAAGCAACCTTTCACATGGTTTTTGGAATGAAGCCTAGTTTTATGTTCTTACCATTAAGACGAAATGATGACCCACTGTCACCAGCAACTGAACAGCTACAGCATTGTGCTGTCCTAGTTCTGCACGCTTCAGGTTCCTCAGTATTTGTACACATCTAATTGTGGTCTAACAGGACACGCATGACAGACGAAGTAGCACTGCTATGACATAAGATTTCCTGCCTCCTCTCCATCATAAATGAGAAATTCTAGGCCTTATCCGAACGGAACCTGCTCCTGTTCTACCGCAGTACGCCTTGGAAAGGAACCTCCACATCCCCTAACACTAAGCAGCCTACCTTGACAGTTGGGAAGCCTTGCTGTGTCCGGTCTTTCACTGAGCCTCGGCTGCCTTCAGTCAGGTAACGAGCCCTGTGCTGGGTTTCAGGCTGCACCACTATCTTCAGCTCCTTGCCCTCACTTTTAGTCGGATACTGACCACACAACATTGGGGTCTTCTTCCCTCCGGTTCCTTTCTGGCTCTCTGATGCTCTGAGAAGTCAAAGCACACCGTTAAAAAGATGTTATCAGCAGCTCCCCAATAAAAGCAAATGAAATCACAGAAAAGCTATAAAGGCAAAGAGCATATATTAATGAACAGAAGATTCACAGTTGAGAGCCAACATCAGATTTCTCTTCCTGACAGATAAGGAAACCTGCAGGATGAAGAGGAATGGTGCTTCCCTGCCTCTTCCATCCAGTGCAAATAGGAACTGCTTTTTCAGAGTAAACATAAGGGAAGGGAAAAGCAATCAGCATCGCATTATGTTAACAAATAGAAGGCAGCTTAGAACCTGCTGTTCTCATACTATGTGACACAGCCTCGTACTACCAGAGTAAGCTGTTTCACTTTGTTAAAAATATGCATATGTACACACACACACTGGATGGATTTAAGGTTAGATGATACTTTAAACAGGAAAACAGCCTCATGCCTGTCTCCTCCTGAACTTGCATATCCATGCAAACTCAAATACTAGCTTCTGTCAGAACAAATTGATAAATTGATGTTTAAAACAAATTTGTAGTTGTAGAAGGCTCCGACACAACTGCACAAATTTAAAGCTGCAGTGTATGCAACAGGACTGTTTCCTTGCAGGTGCGCACCTGGGGATGGGCTGTACTTGTGATCAGTTCCATATTTAAAACCTGAATAAAGAAGCCCTCCAAAGTACATCATCATGTGATCAATTCTTGGTTCACTTCAAAGCATAAGGGAAGATGACTCCTGACCTTATATAGAGCAGGTTTTTGTCATTATCCTGAAGTCCAATAAACCCATCCAACATTAACAAGCGTAAACATGCCAGAGCAAACGGGACAGGCAGAAAAAGAGCTCAATGAGCTTATGCAGAATGTAATTTTGGAATTTTATTTATTTACTTTAACTACCAAAAAGGAATTTTCAAGTGCTAATGGATCTGAAGAAGTCAAAAACCAAACCCTGTTTCGATGTGCAACGGACAGAAGTAAGTTAACCCGGACTTTTTTTCTGAGGGAGAAGGGTGAGAGAAATGCTTTTCCCTCAGAATCCTTTAGGGAGAGCTTTGCCGCTGCATTCTCTCACTGTATGAGTTTCCCACTGACCTGGGGCTGAAGCACCCCGTGGCGTTCTCCTCCCAGCTGCCGGGTGACTGACACCGACACAACCAGGACAGCTTTCCTACAGCTCCTCCCGCACAGCGCGGCGGCACAAGGCCTCGCAGCCCCTCAGCGCTCCCCACGCCCTGCGGGTGGGCCTCCTGGTACCCCAGGGAAGGACAAATTTCATCGTGAGCCCTCACCGGCATACTCGTACTGCCCCTAAACCTTCCAAAAGTTTTTAACACCAGCAACAAAGGGTTATGGAGTACATTGGTGAGCTGCTACAAGGCTGCTGCTGCGCCTGAATTTCTCTTTTTCTGCTCCTGATGGTTAACCATTTATAGGGGAAGGGCCCAGAACCTACTGCTCATCCTGCCTGAGCCCAGCAGGGCCTTGGGGCCTCCCCGACCGCCTCGGGCCTGCTTCAGTGACGAACGGCAGCCAGGCCCAGGCCGGAGCTAGGCCCCTTCCTTCTCTCCAGGAGCCCTCGTTACAGCCACTGCCACGTCAAACAGGCTGCTTTCAAAAAATGCCATGTGAGAACATACCTTATTTTAGGGAAATAAAAGGGACAAGTCTTCTTCAATGTAGCATACACAAAACTCGTGACACACTAAATAAACTGTAATTACCACACTGTGTTCCTTGCTTCTGTACAAGTTAAGCAAAACAGTCACTGAATCCCAGGTTGTTAGATGATCACTTTCTCCACATTTCCTCTCAGGACATTACTCCAATGGAGCAGTAATTAAATGCATACATTTACAACTTTCAGTCAATGTCTCATCTTTTTTCTTATTCAGAATTTTAAATTCCAGAACTGAAGTCTATTAAAAGGAACGCTGAGCAACAACCGCGCTGTGCGCAAGGCTGCTGGAGCGGGCTGCCCTCGCCTCAGGCAGGCAGGTTTTACTGTCTCACAGCAGTAACTACAGCACACGGACTGCTTACTGCGACCTTGGCACCTTGGGAATTGCGGCTAAATAAATGAACACAGAAGACTACGGTACAGAACTTTGAAGGGAAGAGTCAGAGAGGCAGCCGTTACAATGAAGTTCACTTTTAACACACAAAACACAAGGTTTTACCAGTGTGACATCGACACTTTGGCCTCTCCAGCACAGCGTTATGTTTTCCTGACATTACTTCACTCTTACAACCCAAGTTTCCTTCATTGTCAACACACTCATGTTCTGCATGTTGTGGTATTTACATGAAGAGATGCTGCCTGGAAGTTACTTGGAAAGTCTTCCCTTCAGAAGCTTTAAGTGATAATTATTTTAATCAGATTAGATGAACATGGAAGTAACTTTGAAGACTTCAGCAGAATTTCTCAGTGCTCTTTCTTATCAGATTATGAGGATATATCATTTACACATCCTTTTAATTTAGTCAATCTATAATTCTAGTAGCCATGCATATACAAATAGTAAAAATATTTCACACACACACACCTTTATTCATTAGCTTAATTGTTACCAGACAACGTCTCCTCAAAGCTAGCACTTCTTTTCTAAAAAATATAATTGGCAAAACCCACGCTTCTATTAAAATAGATTTCATGAGTTAACGTTTGTCTGGTCCTGCATCATGGTTGTTCCAAGGGAAGACCTGAAAGTGAAAGCGAGACCAAGCATGACTGAAATCTGAGCATCTGAGCACTAAATCACTGTCAATTCATCCATCTCTACAAGGCTTTCAGAAAGTCTAAACGTTTCCACGGGAGTAAATGCTCTTTTCTGTCTCTGAAAGACAACTAGAAGTCTCTTTTGAGACAAACTCTATTTCCACTTCACAAATTAGCAAGTGTCCTTTCCTTGCTTTTTTCTCAAAGCCAGAAGTAAATGACTTTCCTTGGCAGAACTCCATCAGGCTGGGAAGTTTTAAAAAAACTGAAGTGTTACTACCGTGACCTAGATTTGTAACACAAAATCTCCACATTCTAACCATAAAATTAACTTTTCTAATATCTCATCTATTTCTTATTTCAAAGCTCTTCTTTAAAACGACAATTCTACTACATAAAATTTTTGCTGCAGTTCAATCTAGCCTGTATAGGAGACTTAAAAAAAAGTAGATGTTTACCTGACCCAGCGTTCACAGAATACTGATCCCAGGATTGAAACGTTCAGTGGTTAGTCCCTAGTATTTCAGGGAATACTATAGTCTTGTGATGTTTTAGACTGAAGCCACATTTACTGTTCCCAGGCTTACTAGATCGCCCCTTTCTGTCCCAGATCACGAAGTGCTTGCCTCGCGACAGTTTCATCCCTCTGTCACTGGGTGAACAATCTCCTTTGTGCTTGGTGGAAGCAGCTTCCTAGTTCCAGGCAAACATGTTAATTTGCCTCCTAGGTTCCACCAAGAACTAATGTTTTACCTCATTATAGATTGTCAGCTGCCAAAATGAGAGATGCTGGGCAACCTCAGACAAGCGTTTGTTGTAAAGAGGCAGCACGAACAACCTCCACCCAGCTGCTGCGGTGAAGGTGTGAGGGGAGGAGCAGGGGACGGCACCACCTCCGGCTACCAGCTAGCTCTGCATCTCCCAGGGACGTCCCTAGCACAGGGGGGAGCAGCAGCACACTCTGGAGAGTTTCTCAGAATCACTTTCTCACAGTGAAATTTTAAGTATGGAACTGCAACGACCCTGGGAACACAGACTCCAGGCTCTTTCCCTTTGGAATATGAGAAGTTCATAATCTTTTTCATCAAATTTTAATATTCACCATTACTGTGATGAACATTAGAACATACTGCAAGCACATACATCAGAACAGAAACAAAATAAATATCTCCCGCCCAAATAAAAACAAAAGAGAATAACTAAAATCTACCCACTTGACCATCTTAAGAATACTAAAAAAGCCACAAAAGAAAATATATATGTATATTAACACACTACTGTAAGCTGATGGATATTTTCTCTTTAAGCAACTACTGAAATGCATTTAGTGAACAGTGTGAGGTGGGAGAGATGAGAGACCACCACCCAGGCGTGCCCACATACAGACACACGCATGCACACGACCCAGAAGCACAGAGAGAAACAGGATTAGAGATTTATTTCTGAAAAATCAAATACAGAAGTGAATTCACAAGAAAAAACAAAATTTAGTTTTACCATATGATCTTAACATTTTTATAAAAAAAGGATATGTTAATTTAAATGATGAGAAATCTTAACAAGCCACTAACTTCTACTCCCATCACTTTCTCTATTTGGCAAATAGAGAAAGAGAAACAAGCAGGTAAAGTGCATAGACTGAAATCCTCACATAAAATACTGCACAAGCAGTAAGATTTATTTAGGGTGCGCCCAGTCCACTTCTGCCTTTGTTTTTACATACAGTAACATTTTCATTGTCACTCTATGAATGGCATTGCACAAACTTTTGGGAATCTTGCATAAACAATCGTACAGATGAGTTCATCAGTGCCCCTCCAATTGCTGCGGCAAAGGTTAGCTTTATCTTTATTTAAGGACTGCTAATCTTTAACGGCTGAAGTCTAGTGAGAGCTTCTCATGGGCTATGATGCAAAAGGCCCCAGCAGAGAAGGGGAGGGATTTATGTGAGAACCTGAGCAGAACACTTGACGGGAAGGGAGTTTTATTAGTTCGGTTTTACATATGGCGATAGAACTTTAAAAAAAAAAAAAAAAATGCAGATACCAACCCATTTCCTGCTTTTGAGTTGCCTTTGCTGTCCGTGCTGAGCTGAGAAAGGACATAGTGAGGCGCTTTGGCACTGTCGGCATCAAATATATCCATGTTGGACTCTTCACAATCTCGGCGTTTGATCCCTGGCCTCTGCTTTGGATTTCGTTTGCGTGATTTACGTGGCACCTCAGTGTTATCATTGTAGGAACTGGTACTCATGTTACTGAAGTTGGAGGGTGAATCCTCCATCCACATACTGCAGCTCTGTTCTGACTCCAATCCACACCCCTCATCCTGGCAGGACATCCGACTGTTGTCCAGCAAGTCCTCGGGTGGTGGCGAGATGTACAGCACTGTGTGTCTCTTCGGCGTTGACTGCTGCTGCTGGGCTGTGTTACTGGTTAACTGCTTGTCACTTACCCCTCGGGTACTTACCCCCACGGCTGAGGAGCAGCTCTCCACTTGCATAGCCTTGCTGTCGGTGACTGAGGTAGAGTAAATGGTAGGGCTGGAAGAGGTGGTAAAGGAGCTGCAAGCACCGCCCATGGAGGAAGAGGAAGGAGCTGAAGAAGCATCTGCGGTGTACAATTCAGAAGTAAGTACCAGACACGTGGTTCCGTGTGCGCTGGCTATAGCAGTCCCATTGAAGTCAAGTGATTATCATTTCTTTCCCCCAACAAATATTTGGAATTTGGTATGTTTTGGAATGCAACTGCTTAAAGCAATACAGCCTAGCCAATGCGGTACTTTGGAAATCTCCAAACAAGACTTAATACGTCGCGCAGTAATCAAGGTCTTTAAAACTTACAGTTAATTCATAACAAGCTTTCATTGCCTCAGCTGGACTAATTATTTATTTGTGTATAAGCCATTTCATCTAGAATAATGGAAGCCCCAATGCAAAATGCTTATAATTCACATTCAATGCCAATTAAACACTACTGGATTTTTTTTTTTTTTTTTTTTTGAAAAAGACGGGACTGTGCTTAGCCACAAAATATTAAAATAAGTTTCTAACCTATGAAGCAGAGAACTACAGGTCATTTTTAATGCAGACACTCCCTGCTTCAGAGGCAAATCCTGGAATAAAAATATGAGAAAATAAATGAGAAAAGAGCTGCTGATTATTCCATCATAAATGAGAAATAAAATAGAAAATCAACTGCGTTGGTAGGCAAAATGGAACTGGTATCAGTCACCATGATGTAGCTGTTCAGCTGGCAAGCTCAAAGCAGGGATGAGACCCCTGTGTCGGTGACGTACTGATACAAGACAACACAAGGCTGCTGCGCTTGGACTCTTTCAGTCTCTGAGATTCCACATTAGCTCAGCCCCCTAAGCACACAGAGACAGCTTGGGAGAGACCTCCAGAAAACTCCCGCGAAGCAGTGCACTGTAAGCAGCGTCACTGTGACTTCTCCAGGAGCCCCACAGATCACTCTGCCTTAGCAATATGAAAGGCAGCAACTGATCACAGCCAAGCCCTGAAGGTTTCTGGAGAGCAGCAGCACCACTCCCACTGAGGAATCTCAATGGCCAAGCCAGCTGAAAACGCAGGCTGAGACGTTCGAGAGGAGCAGCAGGAAGGACACGGGACTTCTATCAGCTGTAGCTCACTAAGGAGTAACTCAATTTTGCGTCCAGATTTTAACTTCCTAGGGAAGAGATGCTCCTTGCTTCATTTCTGCACTGTTGACACACCTCATACAATGAACAAGAACTACAGAAATAACCTAATTTTGCAAACACTTGTACGTAACACAGCTAGGCACTAACACAGGCTGCTTGTTCAGCTCGTTACCGCTGCAGAAGTAAAACCTGTCACGCTGAGGAGGAACGTAATGCTTTCATTGTTGCTGAGACTTTTTTAAAACCAAATTATTACAGAAAACTGTCAAGTCTAGAACAGTTTAGGCAAGGTTGGACTATTTTATTCAGCTTAAGCTATTTAAAAGTAACATAACGAAGCATATTCAGCTATGAGATCTACTAGCAAAAGTCTGTAAATCTTCCCATAAACCAGCCTACTCGTTACTAACACGGGTTACCCAAGATTGATGACAAAGACATTTTTAAAGGTATTGGTTTCTCACAGTTTTTCTTCACTAAATAAAATTGAACGTAAACCTCTGCTATTTCAGACTGGAGTCAAGTAGAACACAGAGGTCATCAGAGTTTATCACAGTCTGTCCTGCTACTGTTCACACAGGCAGCCCCTTCCTCAAACCTGAGAACCAGGAGCAGGTGAATGATACCAGTTCCATTTCCCAGCTGGTTCTTTGGCAAATACAGTGGCTGAAACTGGAGAACTCAGTCACTTTGAACTGCATTCCAATTTAAAGGCAGATTTATCCTTTCTGTATCATGCATTAATGCAATGCTTTTTTCAAAATCATTTATAGGATTGGCAAAAACAATTACATCTAGATATTAATTCCAGTGACAATACTTAGAAGCTGATTTGCAGCCACTTTGAGTTGAGATTGTTGCTATGTGCTGTTTACTTGGTGCTGTTACCACAGAATTAGTTTCTGTTCATCATTCACACACCCAAAGAAATACCAACATGCAGTATTTTTGCAAACAGAATACATGGAGCACAGGGCAGTGCTGCACAACGGATTACTGAATGGCAGCACTTCCCCTGTCACAATAAAAAAATCTGTGCCATTGCTTTAAACGGAGGAAGCCGAGCACCGCGTGCACGAGGGCTCCTGTTGCCCTGCCCGTGACAAGGACCTTGGCCAGTGCTCTCAGAAACACAGCTTGGGTTCGGGCGGTGCTGTGTGGAGCCAGCTGCTGGACTCGGTGAGCCCTGTGGGTCCCTTCCAACTCGGATATTCTGTGGTTCTGTGAAATCAGTCATTACATGAGTTGCACCAGGTGGCAGGGCTCCAGGGCTGGAAGCCTCTTCCTCCTCTGCAGAGGGTTTAGTACCAGGGATCACCTTTTTGCAGCAAATACTGGGCAGGTTTTAGAAAGGTCTTTTTAGAAGACCTGTAAGAAAAACTTGGCCACAGCTCATTCACAGGTCTGCACTGGAACAGGCACGCCAAACACCAGCCGCGTGCCTCTGCGCATTGCTGGGCAGGATGGATACAGGTTGTATTTTTTCTTCACCTAGCCAGACAAAAACAATCACTAAATAAAATACTTTTCGGCATAAAGCCCGAAGCGCTGCTAACATTTCCGTTATTTTAGAGTGCAGCATTTCAAGATATTTAAGCTGCTGTCGTTATAGCTACCAGGTTCCCAACACAGCTCCTTCCCCTCTGTTTTCCTGGAGTTGAAGCCATGGCTGCATGCGTGCACGTGGATGTTCCTCCTTCAGGAAGACGAGAAGGAAACGCACTGGTTACGCTCTCCTGGACTTGTCAGACACACCCCAGTGCACCAACAAAACTAAGCTGTGGAGACACGAGGATCAAGCCGAGCAGCAGTGGCAAGAACGCCCGTCTTCAGCCACCCATGCTCAAAGGAGAGCCGCTGCCAGCCCGACCCACGCGCGCGTTAAAGCGCGTACGGGCCAGCGTCCTCTCTGCCATCACACCTAAAGACACGGAAGGCAGAATCACAAATGTCAAAGCCAACAAAACAAGCCGGCTACGTCACAATAACCAAACACAGAATGTAACGCATCTTTCGGGGGACCAAGCAGTAGCTGCTTTATGAGTATTTTCAGTTAATTGCTCAAAAATGTAATAAAATTTATATTTTCTCATAAAGCGTGCCACCTTCAGCCAAGTCATTTTCCTTTGAGCTAGTGGGTGATCCAGTGGGTGGCAACCCTGTCCATGGCAGGGGGCTGGAATTAAATGATCCCTTCCAACCTGAGCCATCCTGTGATTCTAATAAGTGGGATCAACCAAGTAAGAGCTGACAGAAGTTACCACAATGAACAAACACTGCATCTTTCACATGGCTCCCATTTGCTGCATCCATTTATTCTGAAGCCTGTGACTGCACGTGTGCATCTGACGTCCAGAGGGGATCTCTTGGTTGCATATACACCACATCAAAAAAATAAAAACAAAAGCTTTTCTACAGCTTTCAGTACTTCAGTCTTGACTGGCACTGCTTTACTTCTTTGGCTGGAGGCTGTCTTGCTTCAGCCGCATCAGGAAACCGTTACAGGCAGCTCCTTCATTGCAGTTTAGCAGTGCTCGCAAGGACAAATGTACTTCAAAGGAGCATGCACACTTGGAGATTTAAGACTGAATATTTTAACACAATTTCAAAATAAAGTTTGCGTTCAGAGCAACAACACTGAACAGAAGCCAAGTGCGTGTTATGGCAAGCATGCAGCCACAGTGCTGTAACTGAAACGTGCACCAGCTTCACAAAGGTGCTTTGCTTTTAAGTAATAAAAAGTGAGAGGGAAAAAAGAAAACTACTTCCATGTCAGAGCAACCTTGGTGACTGCTGAAACTAAAGCTCCTGAAGCTGCCGGCTGCCATCTCCATGCTACATGTGACAGCTGGAAGAAGTAACCCAGAATTCAGTGCCTTTCTTACAAGCTTGTTCTCTGAAATAGGCAAAGTGATGTCAAACAGCTCAACATAAGCCATCTCGGGTTCTGTTTTGGACATGATAATTTGCACATCCATCAATAACAAGCAATTCTGCAACATGTAGATGAAAGACATGAAATAGCCACTAGCAACTGACCAGTGCCAGAGTCCAGGATGTACATAAAGATCTGCAGAGCTAAGATCCAAAGAAATTTGAGTTGGTCATGATACCAGTCATGTTACGTTTGCTTCCCAGAAAGCCTCAAAAGGTGCCTACTGCTCCCTGACCCTGACCTTGTTTCTGGGAAGTGAACAAAATTATATTCACAACCAAGAGATCAAACAATTCAAGTTCTTTCTGAAAACAAGAAGCAGGCAGCGAAAGAAGGGATGCAACACGCACGTAGCACAGCTGCATGCAGCTAAAATCACAGGCTGGTTAAATATCAGAGACTGGGGGAACACAGCAGAGAGCACCCCCATAAGCAAGTCAGCGCAGTCTTTTTCTGTTCCATAACAAGCTACGGTACAAAGAAAGAGTGTTACCTCCTTGATTGCCAGCTAAGGCAATGGCATGTATTTCTACATCCTATTGCCTTGTGAGGCCAACAAGGCATTCAGCCTTTTAAAAATGTCTGAAAGGGAGAAAAAAAAAATCACTACATTGAGGGAATCCTGCCTTTGGATACAACTCACATGGAGCCAGTCCTGAAATCCCTGCTCAGCTCTTCCAGAGACCCTTCCCTACAACAGGGATTGCCAAACTGTCCAAAACACGGTGTCGTAATGACATCTCTTCTCTTGATGGCAGCTGGAGCGTGAAGCAAGTCACTTCCCAGGCTGGAAAGCTCAGGGCTGCAAGTACCAGTCAACAGGATTTTGTGCCACCTGCGTGAGCGCAGCCAGGACCAGCAAGGAGCCAGCGCAGGACTCGCCTTTCTCTAGCCCTCAGCCCTGGCGATGCAGTGCTGCATTTCAGGAAACAATTGTCAAAATGAGAACTCACCACACAGGGCGAGGTCTGGGTCATTTCTAAGCTTATGTATGAGCTATATCCCTTCACTAAATGTGTCAGTTTATCTAACATGCCACGCTCTTATAAGAATGTTTTGTGTTAATTTCTTTAGTCACAGAACCACTGAACACAGGAGAGCAATTTCAGAACAAAACCAGAAGGATGCATGTGGAATTTCCAGCATCACCCCTTGTGTTGCCAAAGGCTTTAAAGGTAAAAAACAGAACTTACAAAGTGGCTGCAAACCTGCTTTCAACACCTCACATGCCAAACTTGGTTTTCTACTTTTCTTCTTCTTGTATCACTGATGTAAAATCAAAAACTTTTCCAGAAAGATTTTAGTTTCAAATCAGTATCAATCCACTATTTAGAAACAAAAAAAAAAAAAAAAAAAAAAAAAAAAAAAAAANAGAAAAGAGACTTATGAAGAAGTCTGAAAACAAGACCGACCTATACCCTGGGTGGCTTTGGATGGGTTAAGTGTCTCTGGCACTATTTCTTCACTATTGTCAGACACTGTCACACCACCCACCACACGATGCCTGTCTCTGAATGGCGGAGCTAGAATGCAAGTTAAGTGTATTAATAGAGAAAAACACTCGCATCCCAGCAATATCATCAAGCAATCCAGTTACCAAACCACACTGAGATTCAAGGCAGGTAGGTTAGCTTCAGTTACGTCAAGCCCCTTCCGGCCGGGTGCTGAAGCAGGCAGGGCACTGCCCTTCGGTGACAGCCACCAGCTGCCCCCAGCAGCACCCACCATGACATTCGCACTCGGGCACCGGGGTGCCGGCGCCAGGCAAGCAGAACTCTAGGTGCCCTCAGCTGCTCCCCAAGCTCCACACGGCCCCTGCCCGGCCCCTAGGCCCCACAGAACGGCTCGGGGTGAGGAACGGCCCCTTTGGTTCTTCAGGCCCGTGGCCATGTCTTGCTAACCAAGTAAGAACTCCTCTTGGCCTCCAGGAAGCTGCCCACGCTGCCACTGCAAGGGCCCAAACTGGAGCACACTGAGGATGTTCTCCTTCTACCCTTCTCCTGCTTGGCTCTTCATCTTTTACCAAGGAGTAAGGACTCCTCTTGACACAAGTAATTGTCAGGCCTTTTGTGATGAAAGGACAGGAGCCGCTTAATGCAAGAATCTGCCATCAAAAATCTCTCAGAATGATAAAAACAGCTTGTGTCTGACTGGGTACCTCTGGAAAGCTGGGATTTACTGGCTATGTAAGACTCAGCAAGACTGAAAACCAACTTAATTTTGAAGAAAAGAAGACCTAGAATACATCTACATGATCCTTTCCATGCAGTTAACAGCAAATCCTGCTCCATGCAGGGCAGCAGGCACAGACCCACAGAACCACAGCAGTTTCCCGGAAGGCACAGAGCACACATGGAGGAAGTTTCCATGAGATGGCAGCGATCAGGGGGCCTCCTCCTTTGGCGTGTCCCGGGGACGGACGCTGCAGCTGCGGAGCACTGAGATCTGCCTCACGTAACCCCGAAGGAGGGTCTGCCCCCGCTGAAACCTGCCCAGCGCAGACAGCCCCGAGGGCATCCTCCTGCAGGCTGCAGGAAGGCACCTCCGGCTGGGAGCGGGTGGAAGGGGAGGGAAAAGCCTACGAGGAGATGGAAGTTTTCACAGACGCTGGAGATCAGCTACAAAGAAGGATCTCTCTCCTTCTGATAATCTGTTTACAGCACGTAATTATAAGCCCAGGGAAACAGAGCTAGAGGTGGCACCGATAGCCCCTTTGACATTTCTGGTAATTATCTCTGTATCAACAGGAACAATTGACTAATGACACCAGGAAGGATGACAAAGTCAGAAAATATTTTCATTAAAAATAAAAATTAAGAAGTTTGACTAACTATTCAGACATAAAACAAATCTTCTTTTTGAAGCTGTGCTGGAATCCATGTCAGAAGCCGTATTCTGGCAGGGGAAGGCGACCCACACCCTCAGCGCTGGGTGCCTACCCGCGGGTGATCCAAATATTTGTATCCCTTCTGTGACAGCAGCGATCGAGAAGCAAAGCTTTATTTTCCTAACTAAAAGGACCAGGAATGCTTACAGCAAGTATTTCAGTAACTGCTCTTTGATCCAGAAAGGTGATTACTCCGGCTTGGGGCAAGTAGTTTATCCCCTGGGACAAGCAGCTAATGCCTTTACTTAAAAAGGAGTATGAAATCGACATGAAAAGGTGAAATTTCATCATTCAGTAAATATTTCCCTAGGATATAAACTCAAGAAACTTGGGAGGTGGAAAATTCAATACATAGCAGATTAATTGAATCTAAAGATGAAGAATGCAAAAAGAGTTCAGCAAACACATTTCAATGTTCCTCTGTTGTCACACCACAACCACCACTTCTGTGGAGAACTCAGTCTCAGGTGAGAACTGGAAACTGTCCCAATGGCAGGGGTGTAGGACACTCTAGCCTGAGGAGCACCACGAAGCTATGGAAGGATGCATTTGCGTCTGTGATTAATGGAGAGCAGCATAAGAGATCATCAGCAAGCTGAAGCAGCTCATTCCAGAACTCTGCCATGGAAAGAAGGAGTAGATGGTAAGAGAATGGAACAGTTTTCTTCACCGGGGCTCTGAAGGCTTGAGCACTCCTGTTACTGGAAACAGAAGACGAACATGCAACGCTTGTTTAAAGCACATGGCTGAAAATCCTTCCAAAGTGTGCCCAAAGGACAAGGACAAGGTGCTGACTGCTAACTAGAAGGACACCTTTCATGAAGGACTTCAGTAAGCAGTTTGTGTTGTAAGAACGAAGGACTTGCTCAGTGTGTCCCGATCAACAGGAAAATCCTGGTCAGCCTTCACAGGCAATGGAAAAGAACCAGGCACCCCTCCTCACAACTGGAGCTCAAGGTGCTGCGCACAAGGCACCGCTAAGGCTCCGGCCACGCTGATTTCATGGAAGAGACTCCCGGCAGAGCCCGCAGTGAGTCCTCAGCATGGCACCTTCGAGCACCTCAAGAGAGCCTTTCAGGCGATTCACAGTCGATGTGTCTACGGCACCGCACCAGGAGCGATCCTCTTTCTCCTGCCCCCTGAACAAAGACACCTGCCGTGCAAACTGCAAGCACAGAGGACAGTTCCTAGGAATAAAATCAGATCCCCTCCGTCCCTTCCAGAAGGGTCACAGAATTAGAAGATTGAGACAGCAGCTAAGGTTGTGAATGTAACAGCTCAAAATCCTAGAGTTCTATTAAATCACACTTGCCTGATTGTTATTGAGGGTGGGTAACAGCCCTTTCATCTGGATTAATGAACACAAGACACACATTTATTAACACATTAATGAATCCAATCAGCAACGTTCCATTGTAACACTTGTAAAGCTGTTCTGTAAATTGCCAGACAGATTTCAGAATGGAAGAACCAGAAGTCTGCCCCCATAGGGTCACCGCAGCTCAAACCAGCCCGTCCTGCTCCTCCAAAAAAACAAAGCAGTGAACTGCAGCAGTGAGCACCTCTCAGTTACTGTGATATTTGTACGGAACAGAATCCCACGGCAAAGTGCCTGACAGCGCAGCCCCACGTACGCTGAATGTCTGCTACGTACCATCTCAGTCTGTGTTTTGGGAAGCAGACAGCAAACCGTTATCAACTCCAGAAGCAGTGAACAACCCTCATCCTGCAGTGCCATTCCCTGCAGCACAATCCTCTCGTTGTCACAAGTACAGCTGTACTCGACTCCTACACAGGGTGCTAGCAGCATTTCAAATTAGTGCTTCCTTTAAGGAAGGAGAGCAAATGAGGACAACCTACAATGCTACGGAGGCTGAACCATCATTTCTCTAACATTTCCAGAAAACAGAGAAGTTTTAGAGCAAGTAAGAGCTGACAAAAAACAACAATTAAAAAAAAAGACACTAAATAAGGGAGAGATTTCAGAACAGGTCTACACCACACGAGCACCAGGTTGCCAAAGTCATTTTTGCTCCCTATCCTATCATCCGTACAATGTCAGCTACTCAAATGTTCTTAAGAACCTGAAATACACAAATGAATAGCTAATCTCAGTGTTTAAAATTAAATTTTAAACATATGTTTTCCTGTACAAACAGACAGACACAAAGCCCAGGCTGATTTTCCTCTTCTTTTCCTGCTAAGAAATTAAAGCCCAGCTAGACTCCTCGTTATAACAAGGGGCAGGGCTGGGAAATACAGTAGCAACTTTTCAAAGCCACTGCAGCAACCCTAAAGCAATGAAGGAAGACAGTAAAAGGTGCTACACCCAGGTACCTAGAACATGGCACACCCAGGGCAGGGGCGCAGCTGAAACCCTCGTGTCCCACTCGCCTGAGAGAGCTGAGGTGAAACACGCAGCCAGCCTCACCGAAAAGCAAAAGCACTCCTGCCCAACGCAGCTGCGGGCACCGCCGCTGGCTCGCAGGTGCTGAGCTCAGGACAGCTTGGAGGAGAAACCACCACCAGCCAGCACCAGCAGGAATCTGAGATCCACTGGAAACGCCCCTCTCTCGCTCATTCCTCCACCTCCAACTTCGGTAGGCATGGACGTTCCTTCCTCTGGCCCTAAAGCTTGACCCCAGCTTTAAAAGAGGAACGAGGTCTGGCATCAGACTGACAGAAATTTCCAGCCACCTCCACCCGTGGGGTGCACAGAACCTTCCTCTCCTCGCGACACCAGGAGGAGGAGCAGGGACCGTCCCTTCGGGCTGTGCTCTGGAACACAGCCTACAGTCCTGCTCTCCAGGTGAAGTTATCCAGGACACACTTATTTTCTTTCAACAATGCAGTGGGGGAGAGAAAACCTACAACCCCTTAAACAAAAACCTTCTGGTAACATCCAGTGGCCAGAATTCTGAGGCTGTCTGCCCCGAGGCCGCGGGGAGTCGGGCACCCACCTCCCTTTCCAGGCAGCAGCCACCCTGCTTCGGGCTGGGGCTTATCTCTCCACACATGTGTACACAGGGCAGCTGACTGTGGAATTATCCTGGTCATCACAATTATGTTTATAACAGAGCAAGATTCAATTGTTCTTGCCCTCACTGTAGTGGAAAGTGACATAACCAAGGAAAACAAAAGGTAGCCTTTGCTCTGTTTTCTTAGTTTTTTTTAACACCCTGGAGAGCCGTAGTTTCTTGCACTGAGCGCTTCCGACCCAAAGCTAATGGCACCCAGACACTTAACTGCCTCGTCCCAAGGCTAGAGGAAGGCCTCAGAGCCACAGCTCAGCAAGCAACTCAAACCAGCACAACGTGACAGCCACCTTTTCTTACCGCTTCTTCCTCCCCGGCTCACTCCTCTCCTCGTGCCACCCAGGGCAGGCTGAGTGAACCAGCCCCGGACAGCTCTGGGCTGGAGCAGGTCCTTGGGCAGAGCACTGCAGCACAGATGAAAACCTCTTCTTTTGGCAGCAGGACCAGCTGAAGGCTTTGTGGGACTTCAGTACCTCTGTCAGTGAAAAGTGTTCTCAGCTGAATGAGTTTGTGTCCTCCTTTCAGTGTTTGCAAATAAATCTCCACGCTATTCTTTGGTGTTTTCATTAAAGAAAATCGTGCTGCAGTTTAACCCAAAACCAGCTAGCGCATTCTTAGTTTTTTTAAAGGATCCGGACTGGCTGTTAGCAGACAGCAAATACCTGGGGGAAACAGACATCCAGTTCCATCCACCCCAAGCGTTTCAGCTTTCTGTTAGATACAGAATTACTCAGCGGTTTGCGTCTATCTGTGGATTTAGAATGTAACAGGGTTTGTGGGTTTTTGTTGTTTAAGATCTATGTTTCTACAGGATTTGGTCGCTGCTGTATCTTTGAACAAAACTGATCATTAAGTACCTTGATTTCAGAAATATACGCCCAAATTATTTTTGAGTAAGTGATATAAGAATATCAAGCCCTTTCAAGATAATTAATAAAAACACCTTTTTTTTTTTCCTAATGTAATTACTGAAGTTCCACTGTGCACAGTTAAATCCACAGGTTCTCTCAGAAGAAGTCTGGCAGAATATGAAAGGTGAGCAGTGCTGTAAAGTTTCTCCAACAAGTCTACAATCACTTGAGTTTCTTATCAGGATTCCTGTGCCATGCAAATCTGGGAAACATTATCATATAAACATTTAGTGGATACGAGCCTGCAGAGAAAGAAGACTAATGCAGCGATCAGAATCCTCACCTTAAACATTTACATTTTTCTCAAGCAACAACTTAAGGCCAAATAGGAAAGTGGACCATTACTTCGTATGGAATATGGGGATCAAATTATGCAGAAAAACCTCATCCAGTGAAGAAAGATGCACCAACCATTTCTCCTTTTTTTCCCTCACTGCACAGATGTTTCCTGACAAGAATTCCAGATGCAAACCTGCACTGAGACTAACCTCACCGGTGAGAGCTTTGCCCTTAAATCCTGACTTTGCTTTTAACGAAGACCAACGACAGTGTCTTTAGACTGAAGTCTAAAACATGACTAGGAGTAAGGTAGAGAAGGAAACAACCACATGGAAGTCATGCCTCTTTTTTATACGCTGTCAGGTAGGAAACTGATTTCCTTACCAGCTCCATAAACGTGCCGTCCTCACTAATACACTGCACTGAGAACTTTATAATTGCAGTAGAGTTCTGTTGGAATGGCGTTTAAATACAAAGCTTCCTCTGGCCTCCTAAAGGCAAAGACAACCTTTCTTCCTCCCTACGGCCTGAAAACCTCCATGGCCCAGGATGACACCCCCACTCCATTTGCTATCCTCCCTGGAATTCACCATCAGCATTCTGACTCAGTTTCAAACAGGACGTATGCCCCTGACGACATAGTGCATTGCAGGAGTTTAGAGGCCTGTTCTGAGGAACAGAACAGCAAAACAGACATTTCTTATCAATTCTACGTGAAATACCACAACCTCTAGCACAGAGCACTTGCTCGTTTAGATCACCTACTTTATGTTAACTTGTACTACCTAAGTTCTCCTAACTGAGCCCAGCTACTTCTCCACAAGCTTTTAACAACCAAAACTTTGCCAGCACTGTTCATGTTGGCCAGAATGTTACAGGCCTCAACAAAGAGCTGAACAACCGGGAATGCTTACCGGCAGCAACAACAGCCGGAGGAGGCGAACCTGCCTCGCCGCCGCTTGTTTGGCTCATGGATGCTACGGATGTTTCTCTGGAAGGTGGTAACTGCAGCTCCTTCGGGAGAAGGTCATAGACAGATTCTGTGGAACAGAGGGAAGGAGAAAAGGTTTAAATAAAAAATGTGTTCATGATCCGTAAGAGAGAAGAAAATGTTTTTGTCTAAGAGAGACAAACTATGCCTGAACATTTTCAGGACCTTCCTAAAAGGTTACATTAAGTACTGGGAGATTTTAACAGCACGGAATAAAGTTATTTTAGAACACAAACCCTGGGAACACGAAGATATGCATCCTCAGCACCGAAACAAAGAGACACAAATTTGTTCCAACTAAGAAATAATCCATGAACTTCCACCGAAGCTGTACTCAGAGTAGGAGAGCTGACAGTGTGTACCAAGAAACACATCAGCACTAAGGACAAACCTGCCCGCAGTCCAAATGGTGCCACAGACTCCCAAAGAGACTGATCTGGTACCGCCACCTCCAGCATACCCTACCAGGCCTTCCCGTGTAGTAAGTGCCGTTCACCTGCAACATTCCTCTTGCCTCGCACCTCCCAGTAAACTGACGGAGTCCCTCCGAAGAAAGGAGCCTCCACCAAGAGCAGAGCTGGCACCAACACACCTCACACGGCACACTGATCCGTGCGTGGGCACACAACCGCGCGGACACCTTCCCAGGGGGACACGGAGCACGCGCCCAGCGCAGAGATGCACGCATCTGTGTTCTCTGGCCTGGGAGGGGAGCACACCTGGCCCCTGCGGCTCTGTGCTGCCGTGTTCCTGCCCACACAGGAGGGGCAGGCAGTGCCCAGGCCATGCCCAGGACGCCAGGATGCTGTAAGCAGCTGTGGGCACTCATCTTCCGGATTTGCAATGTAAGGACAACAAAACTTATCAGGAAGGGTCACTGCACATCCAAATCTGCCTGCATACAAGAAAGCGTTAGCGAGAGACCTCCAGCCAGTGTACCCCCAGCTCCCAAGCTTCCTTGCACTCTGTAAGCACAGCAGCACAGCCAGCAGCACAGATTTTATATGAGGTGGTTGTTTGTCACGCTGCATTCTGAGAAAGCTTCTGTGAACCACAAAATCCCAAGCAGTTTTCAGAGAAAATGTTTACTTGTGCCCATGCTGAAAGGCGCCTGCAAGCGTGGCCACTGGCACAGCTGCCCATGTGTCAGAAACCAGCTCCAGACCAAACATGGCGTTTGGAAGCTGAGCCACAGGCTGCCTTCAGGACGAGTACCTGGATCAAGAGGCTGACTAAAGAGGGGCCCGCACCCCTGCCCCAGCAGCCGCCAGCAGCGCGGTGCCGCCTCCCAGCCCCACAGCCCAGGGGCCATGCTTACATCTGTGTGTGCTGGATAGATGCATGCATTTTCACTCGTCACTGTTGCCTCTCAAGAAATCCTCTGAGAGCCTGCTCATCACTGTCATTCTAACGTGACTCATCAGGCATTTGGCGTTAGTTACACAGCCCCATCCCAGCCAAGTCATTAGGTAAGACTGAGCTTTCGCCTTCTTTAATACGTACTTTTAATTCTCAGAGGTGACAGAGGACTGTCGCATCTGCTGCTCTAAGGGGATGCTCAGGTCCAAAAGCCCCAAAGCGGTTTCTCAGGGAGCAGGTAACTCGAGCAGTAATCCACAGTAAGCACAAATACAACCTCTGTAATCCTAACAATATGAGAATGAGAGGGCAGAAAGGAAAAGCAAGCACTGAAGCACATTCCCAAAGATCACAAGACCATTAAGAGCAAACCTTTAATTTCATGCTTCACTGCTAAAAGACCAAACTCCCTGAAACAGGGCCGAAGCCACAGCAGCCAGCTGCTGCCCCAGCACACCCGCACCTGCAAGTCCCACGTCGCACCCAGGCCGCGAGGGAATCTCCTGGGTGTTCCTCAGAGCAGGTACAGCCTCACAGGCTGGCACACACCCCAGCGAGCTGCGGCACTGGGCACTGCCGCTCCAAAGCCTTCCTCGGGAACCTGAAGTTGGTTTCGTACCTTTAAGGCTGCCTGTCACATCACACCTGCTGGTTACACACCAGACTTCAAATGAGACTCCGTGTTTTCACCTAAACACGGCCCAGTGTTTACACACGCTGCGCTATAAATAGCATTAAAGCAAAAACGGACAAATGCCAGACAGGTTAGGGCTGCTGCGAGGAAACCGATCGCTCCCTGGGGCGCAGCTTCTCCCTGCGCCTGCTGCTGTCCATACGCAGCCAGCGCTCCCCCCCCACCCATCAGCTCGCTCCATCACTGCCTTTGGTTTTCCTTTGGTTGGGTTTTTGTTGCTGTGGAGGGTGGGTTTTTTTTGTTTGTTTGTTTTTTAAACATACACACGCTCCTTCTGCCAGAATTGTTCATTTCTTCATGTGGAAAACATCCACAACAAGAAAAAAAGCTATTATCTAAATGCAGTATTGCAATCGAAGGAAAAAGTTGAAGTAAAAAAAAAATCAGCATAATTACATATTTCTGTCTAATTAGCAGGAAAAATATGTAAACAGAATTCCTGTTTTCAGCAGCCACTGTGCTGAATAAGGGAGCCAGGTTTCAGCCAGCTGGCAGCACAAGTGCCTGGTAATTTATTGCTCATCTGAAATCCCCTTGAAGAACGTATCAGTTGATCTCAAGTTTCTGTTACGTAGCAGCAACTCCATTCACACCCAACATTCTCCCTATATACATTTTCTTTTTCCAGGTAGGAAGAGAGGAGTCTGCATTTCAGGGTTGCTATTACTATGAAGCATAAACAAGACCAACACATAGCAAATCTGCAGCAGCCAGAACCCACTCACCTCCGTCCCCACACGTCCAGGCCATCAGCTGTCACACACCCCGCTTACAGGGAACTGCCAGATCTTGCAGCATCCCTCAGAACACCTCGCTGGGCTGACTGGATGAGCCCAGGCTCACAAATTCTATTACTGAATCAAGGACACGTAGGGACAGGCAGATTTACACAAAGCATTTTAAGTGTCAAGTTTCTTCAGCCGCCCTTCATCCGATTATGCCAGCACCACAAGCTCTCCGCTGCCATCAGCTGCCTGTAACTTTGATGCTGCTGTCAGTTGAGCTGCCGCTTCAGAGAGCTGCCCTTCGTGTGGCTACACTGACCAGAACAGCCCCAACACCAAGTTGATATCCAGCCAGCAAGGCTTTAGATATGTTGAGGGCAGGATTGTGCTAGTGCACTGCTAGAGACGGCAGAGAACCCTCAGAACTGCACGTTCCTCCTTCAGGGAGCGCCGCAGAAGGGATGCTTCCTAGCAGGAACCACCGTGAAGTTCGGCTTCGGATGCGCCCCAGAGAAAGCCTGCTCCAAGCGCAAGGAACGCTCACCAGGCAGAGTGCTCTCGTAACCCAACGGGGGGATTCTCATTTCAGGCAGCCTCCTACTGTCAGAGAAACCACTTCCAGGTTAAAGCTCTCTTGTTAAATGTGTCTAATACTGACGTGGAGACAGATGCTCCCACTTCAAGCAGATGGAAGGTGGGAAGAGGGAAGAGAAGTAGTTTCCTCAGAACAGCTCATAAACGGAGTTGCAAATAATCAGTGCAGCTGTGAGGCTGCGAACCCAAAACGCCCAGAGCCAGCATTCCCTCGCACACAGCGCCTGCAAGACTTCTGTGCAGCTAGCTACCCACGTGGAACGAGCCTTGCACGACTCTTCAGTTGCACCTCCACAGGAGTTTCAGCTATACAGATGAGGAATTGTGATTCCAGCCACTCAGCGCCCCACCAGGTCGCACTGTGCTGGGACTGGTTCGTGGCACTGCAGGACTTATCTCCTGCCCGCCTGCACCCTCTGAGGTGCTTCCCTGGGCACAGCTGGGCTCACCCCTGTCCGTCCCACAGGGCCTCCCCCTTCCCATGCCGGGTGTCCCCGACACGCTCAGCCCTGTCCTAAAGCAGCGGCAGCACAAGCACGGCCAGCCCCAGCCGACGTGCAGCAGGGGCACAGACAGGGCGTTTTCCACGGGGTTTTTGCTCTGAAGGGTACATCCTGGAAGGGTGCATCACCACTTCTTTGGCCTCCTGGAAAACAGCAAAGATAATCCTCGTGTTTAATAAGCTCCCCACACCGTAAGGCTGCCCACTTGATCCCTACTGATGCCAGTCCCCTCAGCATGGTTTAATACCCACGCAGATTTGGCTGCTTCTCCCACAGCCATTTCCTTGCTGCAGCACATGACGGTCACACCAGAGATTAGACAAACCTTGCTGCACTCTTCTAATCATCTGGCAGCATGCTAGCAGAAATCTCTTCTAATGAGGCACTCTGAGCTGATCAAAAAACAGGCAAGCAAACAGGCAAAGGGTTGTTTATATGGAACTAAATTAAAAAACAATTAAAAGTACACAAACTGCAAGTAGCTTCCAGTTACAAGTGAGAAAAGTACAGCGGAGCACACGTGCTCTGCAAATGAAAGACCCTAGAGAGAAAAAAATCGAACAGGGGCTCTGCGCATGGCAGCACCGTCACACACCGGGAGCGCGTCCTCCGGCCAGCCCTCCGCTGGCTGGCAGCGCTAGCAGGGCTACATGGCTGCTACAGCAACAGCGGCAGGTTTTCAAAGGAACTGCAGCATACACAAGGATGTTTTACAGAGACAAACACAAAATCTTCCTTCCAGTTCCCTCTGGCTTCTGACAGAAGTAGCAAACCCTAGATCAACACGACCCAGGAGTGCACAGGGAAAGGCAGATGCCATGGCTCTGCCTGCACTAGAAAACTTTTAATCAAAGTTGGTGCTGCTGAAACTCTGCGGCGAGGCAGCAGCGGAGGATCCGGCACTGTGCTGGAGATACGGCACCCAAACCCTGCCTGCAAATGTTGCCACTCCAACACCGACGGGCGCTGCGTGTGCTGGTGGAGGAAGGAAGTTGCTGAACGACAGCCACTTCCATTTCAAACCAAGATGATCAGCAATATATTATTGATCAGCAAACCATTAAAATTTTACCATAACTCCAATATCATTGCCTCTTGTATTTAGAAATAAAATGAAATCTGAAAGGTTTCTTCTTCCTTTTTTTAAAGCAGCAGGTATGAATACCGAAAAGGCCAGTACTAAAAGGGTAATTCTGCAAACAGCTGATAACCGAACAAAAGTCACCTACTGCAGTATTCCTCCCCTCTTCAGAAAAGGTGCTAATCTCAACATTCAGGATTCTGCACAGCAGGGGAGGGTTGAGACATTAATCCTTTTAAAGTTGAATTTCAGCAACTGACAAAGGCATGTGTTAGCTGAACTCTATCTATGGCACATGTCCAAGTATCAAATAAAGCCTTCCTGGCTGTGTTTCAGCCATCCCCATTCACAGCTCAAAGAGCACTTGTGTAAATGCAGACAGACAGTATAAATCCTGCGTTTTGTTTGCATCCAACTCCACAGACCTCAGGAAGAGAACAACTTTATTGAGCGAGTGTCACTGCAAGAAGCAGACCAGCCGCCCCTGACCAGGAAGTCCGTCCTCTGCTACGGGAAGGTCCAGACTAAGCCCCAAGAACTCAAAGGAAACTCATGAAGTGCCATGAGGGAGAAGGCAGGGACGACAGAGCCACAAGTACCCGAGCACAAACAGCTCTGCAGTACAGTTACACCCCTGAAGCACGTTTGAGGGACTTTGCTACACGCAGGCAGTGGTATTTAAAGGTGCACTTTTCTCATAAACAACACAAAATGGAGAAAACAAAATACCTTAAGAATTACAAGAAGACAATCCAAAGCTGCCATTTTTCAGTTCTCTAGTGTGAGGAAAACTGAACCGAGCTTGCCCTTTGGAAAGGTCCCAATATGACAGGTATGAACACTCAGATAGGGAACTCAAACAGCCCCCTTCTGCCATGTACCAACTGCACCCAACGGCGTCACAACCGCAGCACCACCCTGCGGGCTATGCCGAACTGAGCTGTAAGGTACTGGGTGTTCTCCCCACCTTCACATCCTGTCGCTAAAAAGCCTTAAATTCATCTCCCAAATGCTCGAAGCAACCTAAATACAGTATGCCCAAAGAACCAATACTAACAGTGCCCGTTTATCAACCACTTTCAGACACTGCTGCTGTTTCAGAATCAAAATTTACCAGACACAAAGGTAAGGAGGGGCACCAGCCAGTTATGCCGGTCCTGTAGGTGCAAAGCACCATCTAGGCTCAGAGGCAGAAGAGGACAACAGTCAGCCTGACACTCCATTTGCTACTGTCCCGGAGCAGAGTTCCTCAGCCTCTTCAGGTTTGCACAATTTTTTGCAGGAGGTTTATTTTTGCCATCTCTTACATTTGCTGTAGAACAGCTACAACACCAGCAATGAAAACACAGATGCACTTTTTCCTTTAAGCCACACCATGGTACCTCACCTTGAAGGGTAACAGTGAGCAACCATGGCCACCTCTCCCATTCTGCATTTTGTAACAGCCACAGGTTTGGAGGCTATCTTGATGAGACCTGACATTTTCCAGCACTTCCCAGCATGGTCCTCACCATCCTGAGCCCACGCACCATCTCCACGGCCCTGTGCCCATTTCAGTCAGATGCAGACACTGAAAGGCACTGCACACATCTTCCCAAACGGAGCCATACTGACAGTCCCCACCATCGCTGTGGCTCCTACTTGTAATTCAGGCAGGATGTTTGATGATACAGTGATGTTTAATAAACAATTCTCCCTGGCACAGCCAGGAGACAGCTCCTCCTTAAGCCTGACCCCGGTAGCTCCCTCTAGCTCACTCCCCAGTCCGGCTGTGTGAGAGGCTCCTGAACCTCACCACCTCCTCCCCGGTACCACAGGGCTCCACACCAGGAGCAGCACCACACTGCTGCTGGGACGCAGGGAGCGGCCAGGACGCTCCAAGGGACTTCGCCACTCAGCTGCAAGCTGGTTGTAAGAACAGGTTTTGAAGCTATTAAGCAAGTTCTTCTCCAAATATGCTCACAGATGACTCTCAGGAGACAAGTGGGAACCCAAGCTAAATATGCAAAATGTGGATAAAAAGCTTTTTTCTGTACTGCAGAGCTAAAATCCCAACAGAATCAGAGGAAGAGCGGCAATCAATGAATCATTGGTGTAACAAGTCTGGAATTGCCAAGCTGTAGAAAACAGAAGGATAGAAATACCAAATCAAATTAAATATCAATAGCTGTTCTTTGATAGCAGCTAACTACAAGGAAAAGTTTTCAGGAACCAGCCAGTACAGCACAGAAAACCTCCCAGATTCCAACAAGCAGCTGCAGACTGGCTCCCCAGCTTCAGGCTCCGCTCACGACGTCCAGCTGTATCCTCTCAGATCTCACAGCTCGACTCACCTATCCTGCCCCTCAAAGCATCAACCAATTGTTTCTGTATTTAAACAGTGTACCCAAAAATCTTGTTTTAAATTGCTGCCTGGTCACTGCACTGGACATCTTTATCTCTGAAGCCATGACAAGCAATAAGTCAGCATGGCCTGTTTATCTGTGCTTCATCCATGACCCCCTCCCCTTTATTTCTGTTTTGCAGGCACAACACTTTGTATCTGCCAGAGCCCCATGTGGATTCAAGGAAAGACAGTTTACCAGCAGATAACCCCCCCGAGGGCTAGGGTTCACAGGGACAACCAGCCAGCAGGCAGGTGATGGTGCTGGCTGGACATCCCTGACAGAGCCTCCGGGGCTCCCGATGGGCCTCGCTGAAGGCCACCCCCTGCTGTCCCTGCTGCAGGCACTGGGCTGTCACAGCACGCTGCCACCAGCCTCCCAGACCACGCGCTGTTGCAGAGCTCCAGCTCAGGGAACTGGCCTCTCCTTACTGAGCTCTCCGGGAAGCACCCTGTACTCAGGTAACCAGGATCCCAATGCATCAGGTGTCTGCTTCCAGCTCCCAGGGTGCTTCAGCTTTCTTTCCTCTGTGTCTTAAAGCTCAATTCAGTAAACATAAAGCCCTGGAGATTCCCTGGCTCAGGGAACCAGGCAACCTTGAGAACTGAATTCCTCCGCTATTGTATTGATGCACTGAAATACCGGCCCAGCAAGCAGTGCTTCATTTCACTCTAAACAATATAATCCCTTCCTTGCCACCACGCCTCTCAAAGCACCTTTTTCACTTTGTCTGAGTTGTGTGCTGCCACCTAAGTGCTGGAGCTTAAGCTGAATCCTTTCAGGCCACAAAATAAGAAACCAAGTGATTTCCCCATCTGATTGGAGAGCAGCTCCATCCCAGGCACGGTTCGAGTTTCAAGGCGAGGCAGACGGCCCTGCCCAGAATTCAGGTGCCCTAGAAGAAACACAAAGCAAGTTTACACCCGAGGGAAACCTGTGTGCAGGCAAAGGAAGGGCACGTGCTCACTCAGATGCACCTGCAGCCGAGAACTGACTGCGGTTCCACCAGCAGCAAACGCTGAGAAGAGTTTAAAACTGCTGAATGGGGGCACGTGCCAGGAGCACCCAACTCCAGAAACGCCAGGAACGTCGCTTCCGAGGGAACCAGCTCCTGGTGAACACACATCGACCCTCTGCCAGGGCAACAGCACGGCAGGCACACCTCCCGATGGGACTTGACCCTGTCCCACACCCTCAGCCCAACAGGCAATAGGATACCTGTGCCAACTTCCTACAGATTTCAGGCAAACAAACTGCTACGTTCAAGAGGAATAATCTGCCCCAACAGGAAAGGTGGCTGCAACTTAACACCAGGCATGAGAATTTCTGATGCTAGAACCCACAAACGTCCCAACAATGCTGAAAACCTTTCAGAATTCACAGCCCAACACACATTTGGGGCCCTGAGGATGACGAAGGGACTGAGCATCCCACTTGAAGTGGGGCTGAGGGACAGTTCAGCCTGGGGCAGGGATGGCCTGGGGGGATCTCACCTGGTGCTACTGCGGGGTGGAACAGGAGGCTCCTCCCAGCGACGGAGCAAGAGGCAACGGGCTCAAGTAAAACACACAAAATTCCATCAGCACACAAGAAAAAAACATTGTTAATAATAAAACCCAAATCAGACTCTGGCCCAGCTGCCCAGAAAGGTCGTGGGGCTCCCCAAGCCCAGTGCCCGCAGGCGGCTCCAGCAGGCGCAGCTCACACCCAGCCTGGGGGCCCCGCAGCCCGGCCAGGCACTGCCTCCTCAGCACACGGCCGCCCCTCTGCCGCCACTCCCATGTCCTGCTGCTTCCAAGGCTTCACATCTAAGTCCTGGGGTCTGCATGCATGCTGCTGAGATAAAACTGGTGCTGCAGTTAAAAATTCCTCCACAAATTCGTTTTAATTGAAATGGATATCCTAAGCCAAGCCACTTTTTTTTCTAGAAAACAAAAACACACTCAAGTATTTTGAAGTGCAAGACCTCCCCACTCCTAATATTGGACCGAACACAAACAAGAAATACTTTTCTCACTACGCATTTCAGTGGACTATGGAACTTCTTTTTCGACAGTTAATTTTTAGGTTCAGCAAGAACCGAGGATTTAAGCTTCCAGATCCTCCTGGTGCAGCTGCCGCTGACCAAGCACACCCGAAGGACCCTGGCTGCGGAGGAGGACGTGCCCAAGCTACGCACGCTGCCAACGCCACGCCACGGGGCCGCGCAGCACGCGGCCTGCCACGGGTCCTGCTGATGCCTGCCGGCCCCCGGGAGCAGTGCGGGGCCTCGCTGCAGGTCGGCACACAGCGCGCCCCGTCGTGCCCCGCTCCACACAGCAGCCAGCAGCCGCACGAGCAGATCGTGTTCCCCTGCGCACAAGGGATCATAAACTGCTGTCGGCGAATGGAAACTCCTGAACTCCGCAGCACGTTGTTTTCCAGCCGCTCTGCAGCACTGCTATCAAAACTTACAGATTCTTCTGCTCAGCAAATCCACACAAAGCATCAGGCCTCTGGACAACGAGACAGAAACAACTGGCTCCTAAGTGCCAGTGCTCCAAGTTTTTCTGAACTGCAGTGCAGCCCCAACATGTGAAAGCCTTTTATTGTCTTTAGATCTTTCTTCCCTACATGCCCCATCTTGCTGTGCATTAGCATTGATTGCTATCCCTCTTCCTTTTGTTTGCCAAACAAACTTCACCGCAACTCAAGCCTGCCTTCGACAAACCTTTGCAGCACTGTGGTACCTTGCACTAGTTTCAAAAACTTTGCCAGGTGACCCAAAATCCTTTCTAATTCTTTCCAAAGCAACTGCAAAGCCTTCCCAGCTGCTGAAGAGACAACTGACGGGTGGGGCTGTGACAGCAGTCCCTCAGAGCACCTACAGGGACAGAGGGGGCATTCCTCGGTCTGGAGCAGAGCTGTCTGCCACTCGCATCACCGAGAGCCACGCTGTAAGCAACAGATACTGAGCATTTACAATTCAAGCACTGCTAAAGCACTGCATGCCTTTGCAAGCAGCGGTTACTTGGGCATTTACTGCGTGCCCAGCACAATCCGCGGTTACAACACAGCTCAAAGTTAGACCCAGGAGTTCACTGCAGTCAGCTCCTAACGCAGCTGCTGCACTTACTGATGAGAGAGCCAAAACCTGCCGGACTATTCACCCTCATCAGTTTACTCTTAACGTAAACAAGGGAAGATAACACATGTGATGAACTGCACGGGACGAGCACACACCTTACTCCACCTGCACTTTGGCCACTCGTCAGCCCCCGCTGGGATTAGCACCATATCTGAATTTCAAAATGAGGTCAGGCCCTTGTCTTTTTCTATGAAATAAATCATTACCACTCCTCCATTTTCTCCAGCTCGAAGCAGTACCTTCCCACCTAGAACTAAGCCACCTGTGTACCAACGAAACAGTCGGATACAGACTCCATATGACTACATTTGAAGCCTGGTAATCATTTTTAATCATCAGACCACAAAAGATAAATATTCTGTTGAAACTTTATACATACATCAAGACCAGATGCCTTAAAAAATACCAAAGTCTTAGCCTACAGTCTGTAAAACAAAGGCAAAAAATTCTTCCTGACTATACTGAAAGGCAGTATCCTACAGACTCTCCTTATGAGCAGCTCCAATGGATGACACACATGCAGGTCCTGAACACGTGCTCGACTCTCAGGGTTTTCAGGCTCTGAAAATCCTCAGATGTCTATTGAAGTAAGCATCAAAAATACAGAAAAAACTTCAGAGTGAAACAAAGTACAAGGCATGCAGAGTGGTGTAACCTCATGTCCATAATGAACATGATGAACTGAAAAACGTAAAGATGAAGGTGGAGGAAAAGAAAGCATTGAGAAAGACTTTCTTCCCCTGTAGCATATCAGCAACCAGAAGCATCTGTTCAGTAACCACAGGCAGCAGTGACAGCACGCTGACAGCGCTGACCCGCGTCTGACTCCAGCTCCCCATCCAGTACCAAAATCCGTCACGGGACTGGAACAGACCTTCTCCAGCCACAGGCCTTTGAACACCGGAGTTGCAACAAGACAAGAGAATTGAGCAAAATACGGAGATCCTCCAACAGAAAAAAACTGCAACGTTCACAAACTGAATAAAGTACCTTTTAGAAAAATAAGCAGAATTCACCCAGCTGGCCTCCTGGGACATCGGAGGCAGGCTCCCTCCCCGCTGCCCAGCCCGAGGAGCATCCCCTCCCGTGGCCGAGCCAGCCTGCAGCCCCACCTCACCTGCAGCTTCCCCCAGCACTCACAGGCCCTGTCTTGTCTGGCCACCACTGCTCCTGCAGCTGCACAGTAAGCCACACCGGGCAGCAGAACAGCGTCAGAAAACCCTCTCCAAAGCACAACATACTCCTAGACTGGTTTCCCAATCCCATCCGTCTTGGGGACACAAGAAAACAATTGCGCTGGCACAGTTTAGAGAGCAGTGCTGGGGTGGGAGCAGGCAGCAGGGAGAGGGGCTGTTCAAGCAGCACTGTTCTGCAGCTTTCAAATTGCAGTGTGCAAAGCTGGGAATTCGGCACGCTCCCCCCCGCCCCAAATGCAGAGAGCACTGCGCAGCAGCGTGCTCCACAGCTCCAAGTTTAAAGCCAACAAGCCAGAGAGACTCAAAGAACGCTCGCTCAGGGGTGCCCAAGGCCACCAGCACTCACGGAGCTGCAGCAGAACCGAGCCCCAGGTGCCGTAAGCCGCAGGGCCGTGGGGAGCTGCTCGGCACAGCCTGCCAGGAGCTGCAGTGGGGGCTACAACGCGTTACTGCTGCCCCCAAAAACTGCCAGCACTAGCTCTAAGGCTCAAAACTAAAAGCAGGCTCTTGCTGTTTTTATAAAGCATCTGTTCCAGCTCCCCTCGATAATTCACTCACTGCCTTGCTAGGGTTACCTCTTGGATCACGGAAAGAAAACAATTCTAGTGGAAAAAGAACTGCTGCGAAGCGTGCGTCCTGTACCTGCACCTCTCAGTGAACACAAATAGCTCACCGTTGTTTAAGTACGGGAGGAAACCGAGTTTTGACTATCTGACATTTTCAGGGCAAAGGAGCTATTCAGGAGACCGCTAACATTTTTCTTGTTGCTTCCAAGTTCCCAAAAGCCCTGCAGTTTTACAGTTACTCAGACAGAAAAAGCAAAACAGTGGGGGGGGAGGGGAAGAATAAAGGGTTCTGATCGTACTTTACTAGAAGTTGCATTTTCTCGTTGGAGTACACGCTACTTTTTAGTTGTTTAGAATGAATGCATTAGCTAAATTAGCACATCTAATCAGTTCAGATTTGGTACTTGACACGGACTGAACTGCTTTGATGGCAATTTTCTACCTCTGCCTGTTATAATGAATAGTTAACTTTGTTGCATTTGAATGCTGCCTGTGATATTCAGCCACAGAACAACCAGCCTCAAGGTTTTTTGGTTTCATGCTCCAGCGATTTTTCTACTACATTACCAATTCATGTGCGCGTTTTGGTTGTTTCATTTCAAAAAGGACAATATGTTATATAAAGAGGGGAAGGCTGGAATCCATCGTTATCCCCATTATCTGTCTGCAGATACCGTCCTCTGACAGCAGTTACAAGGCATCTGCTGTTTGTAAACATTGACTATACACAAAAAGCTGGGTTTTCAGTCCGCGGGGATGAGCTTCAGCACCATGCCCAGGAAGTAACACCTAGCCTGTACTCTACCAGCCCCACCTGGCCGTGTCCCAGAGGCTGCCGGCTCCCCCACGCTCACCCCGACCCGCGCCAGCGCTCCCACCCGCGCCAGCGCTCCCACCCTCGCCACCGCGAGTTCTCACACGTCCCTTCCCTGAGTCAGCGCAAGTCATTCACGGAGACTCACCCAACTCCACCAGCAGGCACCTAGTTAAAATCATTCCTACACCTTTTTTTTTTTTTTTTTTTTTTGGAAGGAACCAGGATGGGAACGAGGAAGGGAAAGCTGAGTTAATTTTAACACGATCGGTGCCCCAGCCCGGTTCAGCGCATGGCCACAGAAACGCTGGCACGAGTGGAGCAGCCAGGAGAAGACAGGGACAGATTGTCTGAGCTCAGCCAGCGTGGCTTCGCGCTAGCTGGGACTGCTCATGAACACGAGTGCAGAAGTATAAACTGGAAGATAAAGTCCTTGGATACGCAAAGCAAAATACTCTCTTTCCCAACCTAAACACGAAAGGAAAAAAAACCTCTAATGCATAACCAGATCAAATTTTGAACGAGCAACTCTCGCTTTTTATTGCCATTTCACCTCGGGTCCATGCGGTTTTAGAAATTTTGCTTCACATTCTGACAGGAACACAAAAACAAAACTCTGAACTGAGATGACCATGCCGGCGAAGACGCTAACGCGCAGCGACAGCACGCCTGGTGACGCAGCGGCTCCCCGGGGAGCGGGCCGGCCGTGCCATGCGGCACCGCGCTTGCACCTTCAAGGAGAACTTGCCTCTTTCCCTCAGAGCAGAGGAGCACCTTGTAATCCCAGCACTAACGCTCTTCGGCTCTAATTTCGACAAACTAAGGCACAAACACCAGCACACCTCAGCAGCTCCCATTAAGACCCCGACCCTACAGCCTCGCTCACGTTTCCAGAGCACCGCCGCGACCGTAACCGACAAACCCACGGGCAGAATCCGCAACCTGTGGCCATCCCAGGGCGCAGGAGAAAAGCTGCTGGCCCCGCTTCAACCTGCGTGCAGGAGCCCGAGCCGCAGGCAGTGGTGCTCCCGGGAGAGCAGCTGTAAGGAGCCGCCTGCTCCAGCCCTCCCTCATCCCAACACATAGCTGCGGCGTGCTCGCCGTGTTCAGACCTCCCCCTTTATCTCATCAGTTGTACTTATGCTCTGATCCAGGGTAAGTTTATCCAGAGTGTAAGTCCGCAGGATAAGTTTATCTGTACCCATCTATAAAATAAAACAGCAACCAAGTGTGTTCTGATTAATCAGATAACCGCTAATACCTTCTGCTAAATCCAGCTGAAATCATACTAACATGCCTTGCAGCCAAGAGGCTAGATTAACTGTTTATTCTGTACAAGTATATTCATTCAAACTTTCCACTTCAGTTAAAATGCATTCCAAGTGAACATCTCCCTGGCAAAACACAAAAAGCAAACCTGGCTGAGGGTCTCGACCAGCGCCGGCTGCCGTGCTGCCCCTGCCACACGCCCCCCTCCATACCAGGAGGCTCATGGCCGCCACTCCTAGCATGAGCCATCCTTCCCCAGACCTCCACGGCTGTAAGCCCACACCAGTACCACCAGAAGAAAAAACACGCTCCTGACCAACCAGTTTGAGGAGCTCTTCCCACCTGGACGACAGCCCATCACCCCACTAAACAGAAACAGAAGCGTTGGGAATACACAGTAAGATGAGCAAGTGCAAGCTCTGCTCTGCTAAGTATGAGCCCTCAAAGAAATTTCGGTCTTAAACAGAATCTGCTTATTTGAGACGTTCTACTGATTATTTTGATAATGCGCTTTTCAAATTCCCAATACAACCACCAAAATGACATTTTTCATTTTTTTTTTTCATCACTCACTCACATTTTTATCTTCTTACATTGCTAGAACCGCCTCCCACGGCAGAGGCTGGAACACCATGATCTTCCAGGTCCCTCCCAGCCCAAGCCATTCTGTGATTCCACTGTGCTCACCAGGACCGAAGACCACTGGGATGCACATGTCAGGGGACAGCAGAGCCTTACACCCCCACTGCAGCACAGCTTTAAAGGATACAAACTGCTGCGCAGCAATGTTACCTTTAAGGCCTCAGAGCAGCAAGACGAGGACTTGGAGCAGCCTGAGAGCTCTGAAGTTGTACTTTTACTCCTGAAAGCGCTTTTATTTCTTTTAGCTTCAGCGCTAATGACACATGACTCACAGCTAATAAGCATATTAAGATTAGCCTCAAAAATCCTTGGAAAAAAAAAAAAAACTTTAATCTTTCCTCTCACATTAAACTCTGATTAGCTGCCTTCGGCGCAATAAAAGGCTTTCCACTTACGCCGTACATCCCCCAGACTGCTCCCCCCGGTTCGACAGCGGGCAGACGCTTCCATCAAACCACTCGCAGAGACTTTCGAGCCCTTTAAATGAAAGGAATCGGGCCGGGAGCCGGTGCCTTTGTCCCACCGCACACATCCCTGCCGCGGGCACCGGCAGGGCCGGCTGCAGGCGCTGCCCAGCTTCTCCCGGCGCTGCCCACACCCCGTGCCC
>VXAV01003482.1:55853-77233 GCA_013399715.1 Alectura lathami
GAGGGGGCCTCAGGGGGCCGCCATGAGGAGAGCGGGGTTCGCGGCCTCAACAGCTCCGACGGTGGGGTTGTGTCTGGAGAAATGCGTCCAGTTGTGGGCCTCCAGCACGAGAGAGACACGGACGTGGTGGGGAGAGTCCAAAACGGGGCCACCGAGGTGGTGAGGCGGCTGGAGAACCTCTCCCGTGAGGAGCGGCTGAGGGAGCTGGGGCTCCTCGGCCTGGAGCCTCGTCAGTGTGTATGAATGCTTGAAGGCGGTGCAAGGAGGGCAGAGCTGGGCTCATGTCAGTGCTGCAGTGGGCGTAAATGGACGCATGGAGCTCGCTCTGCCCGTCAGGCAGCACTGCTCTGCCGTGTGGGTGACAGACGCTGGCACAGGGACCAGAGGGACTGGGGGGGGGTCTCCTCGTTGGACATCTCCAAAGCCACCTGGACGTGGGGCTGGGCACCGGCTCTGGCTATCCCTGCTGGGACAGAGGAGGTCCCTTCTAACCTCAGCCATCCTGGGTTCTGTGAGGCACAGAGGAGGATGAGGCTACGGCCAGGCAGCACGCGTCCCCAACCTGTCAGAGGCCCCAGTGGCTTTGGGCACCGGAGTTCCTTCAGCCCCGCATTTAGCAAACTGCCTGAGAGCCAGCACCCTTGCTGCGCTGTCTTCCTGAGAAGGTGCTGCCAGCAGATGATCTGTGACAGAGAAGAAAAGCTGATCTTGCTCCTGAAAGGGAGCAATGAGGGATGGAACAATTAGAGGTAAAGCAGGTCAAGGCAGATCTAGAGTTCCAGCACAGAACAAGACTGAAAGTGGAGAAAAAGGGAGTCAGAATCCTGCACTGAGCAAGGCAGTAACAGCTGGTGAAAGGAAATGGATCAGGCTGCCCAGGACAGAGCGGGATGAGCCTGGTGGAGCATCAGCATTGCCACCCCGGGCTGGAGACCGCACCTCAGCCTCCAGTTTCACCCCAGACCCAGGTGAGTTTTAAGCTGCAAGGGCAGCTATAACATTTAACCAGTTCTTCCTCCTGCATCTTCCCACGAGCCCCGGCTACAGGCTCCACACTGGCTGTTCTGCTGGGCTGTGCGGCCAGCCAGTGACACTCCAGTGTGTGTTTCTTGCCGGAAAAATCAGGGGCAGCATAGGAGGAGTTCAGACCAGTTACTCCTGAGGGCTGGAGGCCGCTGGCACAGCTTGGCAGGTTTGGTACCAAACCCCAAAATGTGCCTGGCATTCAGAGACTGGCATGACTCGGGGGGGTTTCTCTAATGCCACAGGTAGAGGCACAGCAGAGTGAGCATGCTGATGTGCGGGGTTGATGTAAGGCTTGTTTCGTCTCTGAAGGTGTTTAAAAATGGGAACAGGCTGCCCAGGGTGGTGGCGGAGTCCCCGTCCCCGGAGGTGTTCAAGAATCGTGTGGATGTGGCACTTGGGGACATGGTTCAGTGGGCCTGGTGGTGGTGGGTTGGCGGTTGGACCAGATGACCTTGGAGGTCTTTTCCATCCTTAATGATTCTCTGGTTCCGTAAGTGTTGCCCCGTATGTGTCACTGGAACTGGGGGACAGGGGCTTTCTGATCCCGTTGTCGCCTCCCCCCAGCTGGGGCCTTGGTGACAAAGAAAACCGGATACTGGAGCGGCTTGTGTACTGAAGGAGGCTGTAGGTCAACGAGCACTGAGCTTGTTGTGCCTTTTCCTGTACTTCCATGATTTTTGAGCATTGTGTGCCTTTAGCTTTGGATGGATTGCAGGCAGGTTTGCTGTGGGCGCTTGGTGCTTCGCAGGTCCTCAAACATCCCCTTGGCTGATGGGCAAGGTCTGTTGTGCCCAGATGGGGGAACTGCACGCGGTGGCTGTAGTGGAAACAACGAGCACGGTCATAGCTGTGCAAACTACACAAACAAGGGAAGTTTAAATAGTAAGGGAAAGGAAACCTGCGCCCCATTTGGAACAGAAGGGCCCGCAGCTGGGGGAACACACTGGTCATTTTTTCCCCAGTCACCACAGCAGGGATTTACAGAATGACAGGCTTGTGGCTGGGGGTGCTGCCCTCGGCATGCGGAGATGCTTGGCCCCCATTCTCCCTGCTCTGCTCCCCTGCCCAGAGCTGAGCCTGCCAGCAGCCCGCAGCGCTGCCCACTTCTCCCCTGCCCTGTCGCCGCTGCCCTGCCTGCGCCCTGGTCTCGCCGGTAGAATACATGGAGTGGTGTGCTGAAACGCAAAAGAATCTCAGCCAGCTAACTGCCAGGCACTGAAACGGGAGAATTACCATTAAAAGTTACATGGCTGTGTAATTATTTCCTCATTTTATAATTAAGCTCTTCTTCCTGCCTAAGCAGTGGATGGTGGCAGGTGTGAGTGGGAAGCGGTCTGCACCGGGCTCGTGTGCTCACATCGGCGGGTGCACGCGTAGAGCCGCCAGTCCTGCTTGCAGTGTCTGAACCCACGTAGGTGTTGTATTTTGTAGCTGTGTTAGAAGGCTGTCAGAAGATAATTAGGCTCTGTCAGCAGCTGCCCTGCTCCCAGATTACTGCTTCCTGACTCGTTAGAGCGGTTGAGGTTGGCAGGAAACTTGTTTTATAGTAATTTCTGCCAGCAGCGTCCCTGGAGACGGGGCAGCCGCGCGTGTGACACCGGCGTCCGCTTCAGCCTCGTGATGGAGGCACGGGGCTGCTGGAGGCCACCGGGCCAGCCTCTGCTCTGTGTAGGGACGATCGTAAGCGCTGTCATTAGCAGCCCTTGGCTGGTCACTACAGACCGTGTGCACAGTTTACTGATTTCCTGACTGTTTGGCTGTCTCATGGGGTTTTAAAAGGAGGAAGGAGCAGGGCTGCGTACAACCCAAAGCCGTGGGCATCCCGCGACAGTAGTTTGAGCTGTGGCAGTGGGAGCCCTGTAAATGCCCCATGACCACCACAGGACACCTGGGCGCTAGAGTCTTTTTGTCACGTTCCACAGACGGTTCCTGAAGGGACTTTCCAGAGGCTGCGGTCAGTCCGTTTGTGCCCCGCTCTGTGCGGAACAAGGAACACCAGTAGCCCGGGGCGCGGTGCAGTGGGAGGGGTACTGCTTGTGAAGGCAGCAACCCAGCTCGTCATCCATGCAGGGCAGAGTCAGGATAGTCTTCAGAAATAGTTTTGTGACCCCAAAGAGTAGAGTGTTGGAAGTGACATGCAGCTCAGCAGCAAAAGGTCAGGAACTGAAGAACCAGCGAGGTTTCCTACTATAAATTATTGCCCTGCGAGCTGGGAACAGCGACGGAGGAAACACAACTGCCCCAGGCAGTCACAAGGAGGCTTGGCCATGAGTGCAGCATTGTTGGTAAAAGCCTGGGCAGGGTGTGATGGGCAACATAACTCCCATACAGGTGGAGAAATGGGTGTTTTGGGGTGGGAGGCTGTGGGAGAGCTGTGTCAGGAGCATTTTATACATTGTTACATCATGAAGGATTAATTCCAGCTGGAGCAACTGCAGAAGGTCACTGAAGGAGGCCAGGGAAGCAGAGCCTTCTCTGTGTTTCTGTGAATTCTGGACCCAGTTCCTCTTGGTCAAAGATGCATTTACAGTGAAGGAGAGCTTGCCAAGAAAATAATTCACACGCTTCCTCCGTACCGTGAATGCATTTTTCCTCTACTGAACGCGCTCTGTGGATGTCCTGTGACCACCGGGTGGTTTCAGCACTAGGACCCTCATGAGGGATGCAAGTTTGGCTCCGGGCATTGTCCAGGACTGGTTACAGAGTGCCTGCCGCCTCCAGCTACAGAAACGCCGGCTTCCAGCCCAACTCATAGCTTGTATTCTTTTTCCCCAGGCATTTCATCCTTGCCCATACTGTAACGCCGTGCCCTGTGCATGTACTGTCCTCAGAGAGTTTCGGAGCCACATGGCAGCTTCATCTCGTAGGTGACCGGTGCTACAGATGCCATTGGTCCCCACGTTATGTCTGCTAACGTCCCGGACAGGAGCAGCCAGTTCTCACTGCCTTTTCTTTGCCCAGTTACCACATCAGCAGCATGCTGTTCTGCTCCCTCCTGGGATGCCCCAACAAGGTGCTGCTTCCCTGCTGCTTCTGCCGCTCCCGTGAGAGCTGCAATTAGGCAAATTTGTCAGAGCTAGATGCTGCTGACAGCTGTGGGAGTAGGAAGGCATACTCCTTTGGAAGTGTACGTGTCAATAAAAGCTGCGTTTCAGAGTCTCCATTTCACCTCTCTGTTGAAAGCCACCTTCCCACACACATGGTGATGGTCTGTGCTCCCGTGCGCTGCTGGAGCATCGCCGAGCGTCTGGTGGCCCGAGGAGATGCTGTGCTGCCCAGAGCTCATCCCAGAGCACGCGCTGTCACAGGAACAGGAACAGACTTTATGGCTTCTCATCTGACAAAATTTGTTTCTGTAACTTCTTTGCTGCTTGCTTATCACACTTCCTGAGCAGGTGACTGGAATTTATCAGGGGCTTTCACTGCACCTCTGCTGTGATTATAACGAGTCACACTATTATCATTACAGTACTAAATACTGTTCCGAGCCAGCAGCTGCTGAACAGAGAGCAGGCGTTCACAAAACTGGAAAAGCAGGACAGTGCTTGGCCGTGGCAGTGCGTCGGCTGGTCACAGAGCTCTGCCTTGCAAATAAGTTTAGAACAGGAGAGTGATTGCACAATGTTTATTAACTGCAAGCTAGAAAATGATCTGTGTTTAGACCACTGTGGAATGAATTCTGCACAAAACCCCATCCCCCCCCAGTCTGGGCAGCATTGCTCGCAGGGTGTTTGTCCATAAACTGTCGCTTTCCTGACGCAGTGGGAGAACAATTGCGCTGCTCGGTGACAATGCTCTGAACACAACCTTTGGCCCAGGCTCACTTTTAACTGATGCCATCTGAAGGATTTTTCCTCTGACAGGAAGACAAATCCTGTATCTGCAAGTGCTTGACATTTTCTCAGCTTTAACTCATTATCAGTTTCAAGCAGAACAATTTTCATGACCAAAATTTCCCTGCTCAAACTGCATGACATCCACACTCAGCCATTTCCAGGTTCCCTCATGCTGCCATAGCTCTGCTGATGCCGGTGTCCCCTCCCTGCAGAGCTTGGTGCTCCTGCAGGGCCCTGCTGGGAAACAGAAGCGGCTGCTGCGCTTCCCCTGTCCGGTGGCCTGGCTGTAGTTACCCTGGGGGTGTATGGAAACCCTGGGCCTCAGATGCAGGGGATGTGAACTGGTCAGGTTTGTAAAATACAGCCTCCGCAGCGGCCGGCACCAGCCCCATTCCCTCCCAGTCGTTCCTTTTACCAACTAATTGTAACAAAGCTGGGAACACATTCAGGGTTCCCATCCCTCCTCTGCGTGCCTGGAGCCTGTGCACAGCCACGTTCTGCACTGTTAAGGAATTTGGGCTGACAGAGGCAGAAGCTGCCAGTGCTCAGCTCTGCATTGCTCCCGAGGTGGCTGCAGCGCGCAGACGCTGTTTGGGTTTCCATAAGGCACCCAACAAGGCACTTAAAGACGCTAAGGTGCCACAAAACAGGCATGGAGGTCTTCCATGGGAGGTTAATCAGTTAAAAGAGGTTAATCAGTTAAAAGGAAGCAACAGCAGACAAAAGGCTATGGGACAAATGGGAACAGACGAGTTGTTTTCTCAGTGCGAGGAGCAACAGGACAGGATCTGGTAATGGCAAAACGCAGAGCAGCCGAAATGCAACCGAGTGCAGAGAGCACCAGGAAAACTGTGTTTTAAAAAGGAAAGCATGTCAAGATACAGGTAAAATGATGGCTATGGAGAAGACAGATTTGCTTCCACCATCACAGCAGGCAGCATCCCAGCCGCCCTTTCCCTTGGGCTAACCTCAGGTTCCCAAAACCAGCCGCTCTGAGTGCTGCAGAGGCCTCTGGACTCCCCTGGACTAATCCGAGCCCGCTGGAGGAGCAGAAGGAACAATGCAGCCCCAGCAACGTGCTCTGTTCCCAGTAGCTATGCAGCTCCTTGGCCTTCATTTTTAAAGAGGTGGAATGCAATTCCTAGTGCAAGAAACTTTTCTAAACACCCTTCTGAGGAGCACAGTGAATTCATGGCAGAGAGAAGCAAACACAACCTACGGGAGGTTTGCACAAACGGGACCACAGTGGATTGCTTCCCTCCTTGCTGCAGTTCAGGAGGGTGAATTGGTTTGCTGTAACCTCTGGGTTAGGAAACAGTGTCAGACCCCTGAAGGACACTGGACACCAGAACACTAATCCACAACAACAGCAAAAAGGAGAAATCTCCTCCTCTGTTTATTCCAAGACAAAAACAGCATTATGCACAAATCCCAAATGGATTTCTTTTCCCTTTTTATTAAGGAAGGAGAGGCAGGGTTTGTGTTCCCTCCCCCCACCTAGTACAGATTCACAGGCAGCAAGAATGAGTTTTGTTTCCAATACATACATTGGATCAAGAATCCCAGAATAACCTCCACTTCAAGAAGCCACACGTCTGCTCCCATTTCTGGTGTTGCCCCACACAGCACAAAAGCACCCAAACAAGCATGGATCCAAGGCATAAATTGTTTCACAGAACATACATCTTGAAGGGACAAGTAGAAATATTACAAAACGAACAGATTCACTTTTAAAATACTTGTATTTGTTTAACCGTTAAAAACAGACACAGACAGAAAGAGGTAGCAAAGCTAACAATTTCCTGCTGCTCCAATTAGTGTTGCCTGCATGCACTGGGAAAGTTACTGTGGAACTGAATCTCTCAAAATCTTTTCTGGAAAGGACTGCAGACAACTTGCAGTTCATGTCTGACAGCGCTATGTGAAGGACTGAGGCAAGTCCACGGGCTCACTGGCAGCTGTTTCACGTTGTCTGGCTTAATGAAAAGGCATTGAAAGAGAAAAGTTATCTGTGTTTTACTTCAGAGAGCGAGAGAGAGCGCGAGAGAGAGCGCGAGCACGCACAGCATGGAGACCACACACAGATGGAACGGGGTAGGGGGATGCTGCACCTGCCCTGGCACAGCACGGGGACAGGGTGACAGGTCCCTGGGTCCCAGAGATAGGACAGACAGTTTGGAATGAGCGTGGTCCCATGGATGTGAACATCACTTGACAAACTCGAAGCTAAAAGCAAGGCCTGGAAGGTGAAGGGAAGCGGAACTCCATGTTGCATGCATGCACTCTCTCACACCGCTCCGTCGGGCTTTCTGAGGTCCCGCCACGGTCAGCTCAGGACGCTCTCCCCTCCAGCATGTAATAGCGATACATTAAACCTAGCACCAGTGCTCCGAAGATGGGGATTAGCCACGTTGACCAGAAGCTATGGGGAGGAAAAAACAAAAACCGAAACACCCACACACATTAGAAAAAAAAAAGTATCAAGTTCGTAACTCATTCCAGATGTCCGCCACTGGCTACATGTCTGTGCTGACCCAGGGAACTCTCAGGACCGTCTCCCACCAGCTCCCAGACCGACCCTCGGGTCACAGGGCAGCACAGCTCTCACAGTCCCCATGCTCAGTGCTCTCCTGCCCCTGCCAGAGGCCCCTGCGACTGCCAGGATAGTTTGGTTGCTTATAAAACAGCAGCTGGGTTGCTGAACTTTCCAGCCTGGCACATACAGAAACCAGTTTGGTTTTTTTTTGTTGTTTTTTCTTTTCTTAAATAAGCCTGACTGTCAATTTGTGCTATACAAACAGCTGAGTTGACTCAAGGATGGAAATTGCTACAGCTATCCCACAATAAATTATCCTTACTCATAAACCAGAGGCCACAGGCTCACCTTTAGCAGCCTCCTTAGCAAAAAGAATTCTGAGATGAAGGAGTAGGGCTGTGTTCTGGCTGCAGGCATGCCTGCATCTTCAGCCAAACTGCGCTGCTCACCATACAGACTCTTCCAAAAATGCACACTGCTGCACTGCCCTTCTACAAATGGAGAGTCCCAACCCCTCCATTTCTTGCTCTTAAGAAGATACTGTACCTTGATTGTCCTGAGGATGTCTTATTCTGATCCTGAAAGAATGAAGAAGGAGTTAGCAGGGAAAAAAAAAAAAGAAACACTATACATTATGCTAATAAGACTGCAAGACTGGGCACACAATTACCAACAGAGGAAAAATAACTGCCCCATTTTGCAAACACCCTCTGTTTCACAAGCATGGATGCTTCTGGGATGTTTGCCCTCCTCCCCACCTCCATCCTTCCCATCAGTCCAATCCCTCCCACCCAGCCCTCAACTTCACACTGGCACTCACATCTTCAAAAAGTGGCCTTGAACACTGTGCTGTGCATTTAGATGGTGGGGAGGACAGCCGAGCATCCGATACGGCTGCTCCTTTCACCAGCTGATAAATTGCTTCATCAGTTCCACAACCTCTTCCTCGATGGCCACTGCTGCTCTCCAGTATCTACCAACCAAAAATCACCTTACCTGTCCATCCCAAGCAGTACTATCTGCACTTCTGGAGCCTTGGTGCTTTCCTTTCTGCCACAATACCCCATCAGCAGATGCTAAACACTGACATTTATCAGTGGGCAGCTACCTCTGAGCTGAATCGTAAGAGTGCACATTCACTCCTCTTTTTGGTAAAAAATAAATGGGTGGGATCCCCATTACTGCCTCTCTCTTACAATCACACTTGGGCCCACTTTTTTTAAAAACAGATGTTGCACGCTAGAGAAAGACCTTAGCTGAACGTAACTCCCTGGACTTTCTCCTTATAAAACTATTTACAAAGACTCATATCCAGGAGCGCTACTCAGATTAACACTTACTCCAGGCACACTTGAGGCATGTCGTTCTGTTTATGAAAGAGTTGAACCAAACAATGATCTGTAAGGTGAAGATACGCGTAACCCTGCAGCCCCGCTTTGTAACAGCCCTGATCCCTCTTTCTGTGGCTGGCTGGAACAGGTACTCCAGGGGCTGCTGCGCCCTGCTGACAGTTTCCTTACTGATTCCTGGCACTCTGCAAGTGGCCCTGCTTCGGACAACATCTAATGAAAGCGGTGTTGAAGGCAGAGCTGTGCCTGCTCCGAGCCTTCAGGCCAAGCAAGAAGACAGGCCAGCAGCAAGACGTGTTTACCTCTCCCGTGGGATTCTATTTATTACCACTTCCCTCTCCCCATCCATCTGAAAGGCATTTTTGCAACACTGTGTGCCGTTGTAATCCAGGAGTACCTGGGTTTTAACCAACACCTATGATTTCTAGGGCAGTTAACAGAGAATTCTTGTTTGACAGCCAGTCCCAGGGTGGCTGTGCCTGTCTCCTGGCTTGAACGTAACAACACTAACAGTTCAGTGACCAGGGCACAGCAACTTCTGCACAAATCCAGTCTGTGGCTCCAGGTGTGGAAATAGCTTTGCTGATGTCAGGGGAGAGGAGGCTCAGAAACCACTTCCAATTTCACACTGAGGCGCCTGCTGAGCTTCTGAACAAACCAAAGGAATAATTTGCTTGGAAGATTTGTTCATTACTGTAGTTTCTAAACATAAAGCCACAAACTCTACAGAGAGAAAAAAGTAAAATGAAAGGTGTGTGGTGACCTCTTTGTGCATTTTGTAAGCATAAGATAGTTTGCTCAGTATTAAGTAAAATGGAATGGTAAAACACAAACACCTTACCTTAGAACCTTCCTTTTTACGATCACGCTGTCAAGGGGAGAAAAAAGAAGAAGGAAAAAGAAAAGATAAGCACAGGCTTCAAGAGAAACCTGCAGTCATTGCAGTCACTGAGAGGGAATGGTTCTGCACACAGTCCTCACCATGCGAGCAACTGCCTGGGCTCCAGTGCTCAAAGCAGACATAGCTGCAGCACCCAGAGGCGCTGTCTTGGTGGCAGGCAGGAGGCTGGTGTTTGTGTCGTGCCCCTGTGATGTCCCACCCTCCCGAATTCTAAACCACGAGGCAAAGGGATGTTGTGGTACCACCAGCTGAGGACCCCTGATGAGGTTAGCTCCTGTACATGCCCATTGTGGGGAGAGGGCAGGTCCTTACCGGGTGGATCTCCCCTATGTAGTACTGCTTGAGCATCTCCCTTGCATCTGTGGAATGACCGACATCTTCAAAGCTCTCCGTGGCGTCTCTGCCAGCTTGTTCGAGCAGAACCTCTTCTCCACCGGGGTGCTGGAAGAGAAGGCTTCAGGTGAGCAAGAGGCTGGGTGCAGAAGAGGTGCCCAGAGTCTGGGCAGCCTTTCTGGCCCTTTTCATTCCTTACGGATGCCTCAGAGCGATACCATCAATCATACCTACCAAAGGAGGTACCTCCTCCTTCAGCCAGGAGGTCACGAAGACCAGTGCATGCTGCACAGCCTGAGAAATACCTTGCCTAAAATAAAAACCCTTCAGAGAGGCAAATCTCCAGCTCACACAGAGCAGCACAGCTTTGTCCCCCCCAGCCAAGCCAACCCTTCTGTGATTCTGGAACTGATTTGGGCACAAAAGAATACAGGCGAAAGCACATCCTCGTGTACCTTTCCATGGGCCTCACTGCACAAACCAGATCCCTTGCAGAGGAGCCTCTGCTGCATGATTTTCTCATTAAGAACTTTCCTGAGACAACTTAACTCAGTGAAGCACAAGACAATGCTGCTTTCACAGACACCAGTGGAGGAAATGATGTTCTGCTTCTTCAGGTACTACAAAACCAACAGCGCTTGGCTGGCAGCCTCTCTGCACGTCGCTGTACCATGTTCTCTAGGGGCATAAGAAGCTACAGCTCTAGCGTAGCTCCGCCAGTACTGAACTTGATCCAGCATACAGCTGCTCAGCGACCGGGGGAGAAAGCAAAACAAAATACCAAGAAAAAAAACCTACTGTTTGACGCCACATACTGATTTCAGAAATTCAGGAGCTGCCAACAGCAGAAGCTCCAAATCCACAGGACACTCCCGAACACCACCAGCGTTGCTGCTGGTAGCAGACAGTCACAGACGAGACCAAGCAGTACAGACCGAGAAATCCCTGGTGCCGTTCTGTTCCCCGTGGTGGGCTGGGCTCTCCTCTAGCATTGTCAGTACCAGGGTTCCAGGAACAGACTGGCAGTAGGAAGCACCAACCACAAGGCTGGCAAAGGACAATCTCTTTACAGCATGTGTATGGGAACAAATAGTGCAGTTTAAACTACCACCTAATCCAGTTAAACCAATAAAGTGATTAGGCTGCTGAGTCCACACACAGGGACTAACCCAGTTTTCAGAGCACCAGGCATTGGCTGAGGAGATGAGACTTGCTCAGTGCTGCCTGGAACTCCGCCGACAGCTACCAGCCTGGAACTGGAGATGCTGGAGTACATTTCAGACCAAAGGGCTAGAACACCTGTTTTTCTCTGTTTCCCTCTTCCTTCCCACAGACACTGAACAGTTCTCCCTTCCTTCAGCTTGTTTTTGCTGCCAAAAGTCTGAATATTTTCACGTGGTTACCCCCCCTCACACCAAACACACTCGGTGTGGACACACACACACCGCCCAGTTGTTTACCCCAGAGAGCTGCTGCAGCTAGCTCTGCAATCCCCATGTCAGAGCTCTTTATTCTGAATAAATCCCTTTATTGGCCAGGTGTGTAACATAATCAACACGGAGCCCTCCCCGCAGCCACGAAGGGCAAAGTCTGCAGCCCCGGGAGGCAGCTGGGCAGGGTGGCAGCGTGCCTCAGCTCCGCTCTGCCGCACAGCGGCTGGTGCTGGGCTGACCTCAGAGGCAACCAGGTCAGGGGCTGCCCTAGCAGAAAACCAGCCCTACAAAAAAGGAAAGGAAGTGACTGCCGGGCGACGTGAACGAGCTCTCTGCAGGCTTGGGTGCCTCTCCGCTCACGCAGGAGAGCCCAGGCTGCAGCGGGACCAGCCTTCAGGTCAGCTCAGCACTCCCAGCTCACACTCTCAGACCTGGCTGCAGCAGCGGGATGCTGCATCCTGCCCTGCGCACTGTGCACACACCATCAGCCAATTTCCAACTACTTTGTAAGCACACTTGCAAAGATCCACAGAAATTAAGGGGTCAAGGGCCAACCATTTATTTTAAGCCTTCTACAAGAACTCCTTAGGGATGTCTCACTAGGCATCTCATTTCAGATGGAAAAAATATCAGAAGGGAGATGTTAGAAACATTACCTTGCTTTCCCAAGCACCCATCCTTAAAGGGCAGACAAAACCTTGCAGGAACAGAACATGGAGTGGCTATCAGCTTTCAGTGGGAACCAGTCATTGCATGTCCAGAGGGGAAAAAAAAAAAAAAAGTGAAGCTTGAGAGAGAAGAATGGCAAAGTTTACTCCTCTTTACATATGTTTGGGTCTGCAGGCTTCCTAAGCACTTGCTAAATCCACAAGCAAAAGAATTACTTACACACATCCATCCTTCATTATAATCACCAAGCCAAAGAAAAACATTCAACTTTTTGGAACATCTTATTTCTGAAAGAACTCCCTAGTCTAGACACCCACAGCTGCAGCCAGACAGTTCTTACCTTGTCGTACCCGAGTGCATGTAACCAGACTATTTATACAAGGAGTCTCATTTACTCTGCCACAAAACTTCCCAAAGCTTCTCCTGCAGAAAAACATAAAAACCGCGAGAAGTGTGGCAAACTCTGAAAACAAAATGAACTTCCAGAGGAAATAATGGCCAAAATAAAGCCTTCCTCCTGAAAACAAACAAACAAAAGCTAGCAAGAAGCAGCGAGGTGGGCACAAGTGCCAGCTGTGGACATCTTCCTCAACAGCAGAAACAGCTGGGAGCTCCCCAGCACTGCATACAGAACACACAGCACACCTGCGGACAGAACGGCGGCAGCCTTGAGGCTCTGGTCCCAGGAGGATGTGCCCCGCGGCACTGGGCAGAGGACAGCTTGGCAGGGAAGCCCTGCCGCTCGCGTGAGCCCCGGCCCCGCGGCGCAGGGATAACCAACCGCCGCCGTGTCGCAGCCGGGAGGGGTACAGGGGAGCGAGCCCCACGATGGGCGCACACTGCAACACTGGGAGCTACAGCAGACGGTCTCAAACAGATCGAGTTCTCTGACTCCAGACTGGCTCCCGCAGGCAGAGCACAGCAGCAGGGAGTTGCGTGACCCCATGCTCACTCCACACTCTTTAAATACGCACTGATGCTCTGAGGTAGTGAGTAGAAAAGCTCGCCCTTGATGACTCTCCCTCTAATGAGGATTTAGAAGCAGCTCACGTAGTTCTGTGTTCAGCCAGCAAGCTCTTCGCTGGTGAGGCCGGGGAGATGCTCTCTGCGCAGCCTCTAGGAGGGACATGGAGCTGCAGCAGCCAGAACCACACTGCCGAAGGCATGCAGCAAAGGCTCCGGGAGCAGGACACAAACTCTGTGCGGAAGGCGAGAGCCTGGAGCCGTCTCTTTGCAAACTCCGAGTGCCTGCCCACATGTTACAGCCCCACTGCAAGACAGATGAGCTCAGAAGCAACGCTAAGCTCCATGGCTAATCAGACTGATGGATCAATGAGACACAAGCTCGTGGGGCTGAGGAGAGGTGCAAAAGCTTTTGTTCCCAGCCCCCAGCATTAGAGAAATAAGCCAGGAAAGGGAAGAGTATTCCTGTGCAGTAGCATATGTCAGTACCAGGCAAGCCAGACAACACGGAGAGGCAGCCACCCAGACAAATGGTGCCCATCAGCCACACCTCCTTTGCAGCCCGTTACAGGACATGAGGCAGGTTTCCCTGGGGCCCCTCCGCAGAGCTGGAGCAAGTCAGCTTCCAGAAGAACAGACCTCGGCATCACTCCTGCTCCCTCACGGGGTTCTGGCTTCGGGCACACCCCAGTACGCAGGAATTAAGCACAAAAAGATGAAGGATGCTCAGTACTGCTCCCTCACCGCCGCACACAGACCGTGGGCACCTAGCTGCAGGAGCCATGGGGCAGCACGTGGCAGCCTTCCAGCGGGGAGGCTCCTTCGCGATAACGCGATTGCTCCGAGGCACCGCTGCAGCGCAGTTCAGCGATCCTGCTCAAATAACCCATGGCCAAAGGCCAGAAAAGGCAACAATCGCACACTGCTTCAGTGGCTGCTGGGGATCAAAGGGAAATATTGCCACCGAAACCCTGATTGCTGCAGTTAGGACAGCCCAGAGCACCGCAGCAGAGCAGTTTATCAGACAACTGTAACCTTTACACAAAGCAAACATTCCTGGTTCCGATCAGCCACACATTGTTCTCCCGTCACTGGGCTGATTACAGTGGGGTAACAGATATGAAATGTATTTTTGCCAATTAGGTCATGAGCTACTTTTAGCAGCTTCACTGTGACAGCCAGGGGCGTACGCAGCAGGGACTGTTGCGCTCGCCCTGCTGCCGCAGTTACAAGACCAGCCTTCCTCTTCTGCCTTTCCCCAGTCCAAGCAAATCTTCATGTCAGAAAAACTCAAATGAGACAAAGGGCTTGGGAAGGGCAGTGCAAAAATTTCATCTCAAGGAAACATTCAGGGCACTGCTAAACCTTCTGTTCATCACCCAGCGTGCTGGGTGGAGTGAAGCATTTTCCTGGGCTCGTTTATGAACGCTGAAGGTGCCCGGGGAGCGCGTGCCAGATGCCATCATACATAGCAAGTGCCACGGTGAAGACTGTGACCACCCCACAGCGCCCGTGCTCTGAAACACAGCGTTGCTCATGCCACGGGTCTGCGGGTAAAAACCTCACAAACTGTTATTTTGAAGGAAAATCGTCAAGGATTTTCTTCTAACTCTGAATTCTGGAAAGCGATATGCAGCAACCATAGTCAAACACCGAGGCAAGCGTAAGGCAAGGTGTGCACTTTTTTGCAAGTACTTTCCCAGCCTCTGGCTGTTTTTGGCTCTTCCTAAGCCCAAGATGTTTTGTAATTTAGAAACAAGCAGTGAATTGCTTTTCCACATTTTGTCCTGTCCTCCCTTGAATCTGCTCAACCTTCTCACATCCACGACATCCTTTGGCAAGGATGGCCTGCTCCCTGCTGTGTGAAGGAACGCTGCTTGTTGTGAAACAGGCTCCAGCCAGCTTCCTCGATGCCCCCTGGTTCTTGTACTAGGTGCCCAGAGGCAGGCAGACGTGAAGGCTTTCAGAAACCCAGGGAGTAACATTCTTCAGAACCCCCTGCCACCCTGCCTGTTCCATTTGCTCAGCAGAGCTAGCTGGGCCCGCAGCGTTGCGCTCACTGCGCCCTCAGGAGTCTGACAGATGCCAGATGACAGGCTGGTCTCATGCTGGAGCCCAAGCACAGGAGGGGGCAGCCAGCTGCCCCAACAACCCTCACCTACCAGCAGGAGAACTCCTGTCCTGTGAGCTGACCCCGGGCTAGGAATGCGAGCACCTTCCTTCGGCCCGTAGCCCCCTCACTGAGCAGCCTCCTGAGCCAGAGCCACGCTCAGTAGCGCTGCCTTCCCTCTCCCACCCTGACTGCGCTTCACAGAGCAGTTTCTGTCTTTCTGTGGGTGCGTGCAGCTGGATGTACAAGTCCCGCACCTCAGCCAGGGCTGTGGGCTCCCCCGTGCAAGCAGCTGAGTGCCAGCTGCTGACTCGCCGTGCCACTGCCCAGCGCGGTGCCCAGCAGCCACGATTCCACGAGGCAGCGTCCCGCTGTCCCACAGACCTTCCCTTCCAGCTTTCCTGCGGACTGGGTGCCTGCAGCCTCCCTCACGCATCAAATGCCCACAAAGAACAGCTGCTCAGCTGGCTGCTTTTCAGGTCCTGCACCTGACAAAGGCACCTGTAAGCACTGCCGGAGCATCGACAGCAAAGTGCTAGAAGCCAGGACCCATTTATGGGGCTGAAAGGGAAAGCAACGATTTTTGTTATAAAAGCTATAAGCAGTGAAAAACTGATTAGAGCAGAGGCCATCTCAAGCCACCACAGTAGAAGACGCTCCCTTGTTTGTACACTGGAACGTCTCAGAGACTCTCTTAAACTAAGGATTGTGAGGAAGACTCAAAGCAGGTCAGATTCTGAGCGAAGTGTTAAGATGCTCGATCCAAAGATCCACTCCTCCAACTTCATTGATAAATACTGGAAAGCTTCACAGAAACCACTGCTCCCAGCTGCCAGGCCACTGTAAAAGATCTGCCACGTTACTATTGTCTCCTGCCACCTGGAAACCTCTCAAACCTCAGCAAAGGCGGTCTGTCGTTACCTGTTACGAGTACATAGCAGACATGCTTTAATCATATATGCCTGGAGGAAAACAGAAGTTTAATTTACACAAGCAAAACCAGCAAGCAGGAACCTGCACATGTTAACGAAGTGCTCTTCTGAAACAGGCTCAGACCAGCTCTCACTCATCACCCTCTGGATACTACAGAGGGCTCGGCGTTATTTAAGCTGAGGCAAGAACCCTTTGCAGTTTTGTTAGCATTTATTCCACTTGTTTTCAGCTCCAAACACTAACAGTGCTGCTTCCAGCGTTCTCAGAAACAGAAGTCAGAGGCATTGAGCCCAAAAGCAATTTTTGTCCCTGAAACCATCGGAGGTTTCACACGGCAGCCTGCGGCCCTTCCAAGCGGCTCTCGCTCAGCCACCAGTGCGAGGGCAGCGGGGCCGCAGCCCACCCTCGCCCTCGTCACCGCCCGGAGCGCGGCCTGCGGGCGGCCGGAGCAGGGGTCCCCNCACTGATTGTAGCTGTCCCCTTGTTCTGCTCAAAGCTCCTGCGTGCTGCTGCAGAGTCCTCCGGCATAAGCCAAGCCCTCTGTGGGTGCGGTTTGTTTTGTTTCCTACGGGTTCTATCCAATTATTTGGACCCCTGAGTAGAAAGGTTTAGAAAAGGTCAGGCTGTTCAGTGGTTAGGACCAGGTGCAAAGACATTAACTTCAAAGGCTGCAAGCACCGTGTAAGCTACCGCAGGGGTTTCTCCTATTCCCTCAACCTGATAAAAGACAGGCAAGGTTTGTAGGAAGAGGCTTTCTATATGTTAGACACACACGACAGCAGCAGAGCTCACTTTCAGTAGGGATGTCACCGGTTCACCTGTGAGCACCAGGGTGTGTAATTACCACTGAAGGGCAAGCAGGACACTGAAGGAAGAGCTACAGGCCCTGGCTGCAGCCTGCTCATACAAAGGAATAGTTTTTCTTCCACTCCTGGGCACCAGAATGGCATAAATCCCTGCAGCTCAGAATGGGCTTTACCCATTTTTATAGAAACCCGCACAGAAATCCCGCTCAGGGGAAGCATCCCTGCTGCAGCTCGCCTAACAAAGCCCGGAGCAGCCAGCACGCACGTCGCCCAATCTTTGCCGGGCTTTTTGGACCCCCCGAGCTCCTGCACCGGGGCTCCCGCCGCCACCCTCCGTGCCGGGGCCGGGGCCGGGGCCGGGGCCGGGGCGGGTTGCTCGCCGCTGCCGTGGTAAACGAAGCAGCGGCCGGCCTCGCGCACCTTCACGCTGTCCCCGCAGCGCCGCCTTGTTACCGCCTTCTGGAGGAAGGCGCTGTGCAGAGCCGTTGTGCACCCTCCGTAACCCCCCCCCAGTGCGCAGGTTTGGGGGCAGCGAGCCGGCAGCTGGCGGCTTCCACTCCTGAGCACGCATTCGCAGCTGTGGGGTTCGCTCCCTTACGCTTGCACAGCTGCTCTGATGCTGGAGAGTGGCCCGATGGCATTGAACAAATCTTTGAGCACACCAGCTTTATGCTGGTGCTGCATGTGGCTGAAGATTAAAGGTTTAAGCACTACTCGGGCACGCTGACACCTGCGCAGCTGGGGCTTTAGGAGGCCTGGTGGCACAGACCGAGGGCTGCGTACGGCGCGATCGGGGAGGTGTCTGCCAGCCCGAGCGCCAGCTGCCAGCTGCCCCTGTTCGCGTCCCTGTCAGTACAAGGGCAGGTCAGCTCCCCGAAGATCCCTGCTGGTGTTTCAAACAAATGTTTTGGTCCTTCTCCCTAATAAGAAGCATGTCTTCTATTGCTGAAGAGAAAGAAATTCCTCCGCTGGTGTTTGCCGGCTGTAGTCTCTAGCTCGGTTACTGTTGTCGTGCACAGCCCCTATAAAGGGCTGAAGTTCTGAGCTGACCTGGCACAGCGTCTCTTTTTCACACGCTGGCTTATCCTCACCTTATTCTGCCAGTTTTGTACAGGGAAACGAGAATCAAGCTGCAATCAAAGGAGCAGTGAGGAAACGAAGGCACTGTGCAAGGTGTGCAGGGTAAAGTGTTGCCAGGGAAGGTGTCCTCGTGTGTTGGACTGGCACCCGCCTCCCGCTGTCTGTGTGTTCTCCCTCCAGAGGTAAATTGTTACACCCTGCCTGGCTACAGCGCGGCAGCAGCTGAACTTCACCGAATGTTTCACATCCTTTGGTACCTGGTGAGGCGGCAGCTTCCCCATGTGGGTCGTTGCTCCCCGGTACCTCAGGATCCTTCCCCACGAGCTCGTAGGCTTCCACCAGAATTCCTACCCATTCCCTGCTGGCGTGGGGAACGGGGCTGCTGCCTCCAGAGCCTGGGCGGTGCAGCAGCGCGAGGCTGCACGCGCTAACAGTGCCTTTGCTCTGCTGCCGTACTGAACTGTGGGCTTTGTGTGGCCGCCCTCACCGTTAAGCTCTGCTGCTGCTTTGTGACGTGTGCTCAAGCAGCCATAAAGCTGGGATACTTCTCTGTCTCTCGGTGATTTCATCTATGGTAGCCTTTTTTTTTTTTTTCCAATGAGGCAATGCATGCACACATGAAGCCCTCCTTTAAATACACACTTATTCCCTACACTTGCCCAATAAAATCTGCAGTGACTTCTTCCAAGAGCCAGAAGCAGTACTCCGTCTTCCCCTGCTTTGGCTGTGCTAAACCCTTGGCCCCTTTGTCTCTCTAGCTTTGCCACAGTCTGGAGCACACAGATCCCACAGCCTCCCCTCCAGTTATTTCGGAGTAACACAGATATTTATCTGTAACTGCAGAGCCAGGGGTCTTCTCTATGTGCTTAGCCAGATTTTTGTACACTGCTAAAATCTTTGCCTGTTCTGAAACTGCGTCACAGTTACCTCATCAATAGCTGTGTCTCAGCACAGCTTAAACCTTGAGCTTCTTCTTCCTCTTTCAATCATTTATTGTGTCTTTTTCAGTCCGTAAGGATGTTTCCCTGATTTTGCCCGTAGCCCAAGCGTCCTCTCGGATGCGGAGGTGCCAGTGTGACACACAACCTTGCAGTTTCCTTTCTGTGGAACATTTCTAAGAGGGAAGATCTCCTTGCACCCGTCAGGTCAGGCTGTGTCCTAGAAGCTCCATTTGGGATTTCATTATCTCGCATCCCTGTTGCCACAGCATCCTTCTGCCTGGCCCTGGCACGTGCAGTCGTGCCCCATTTCGCACAGAGGGCAGCTGTAAAGGTTGTTCTGCCCTCGCTTTGGCCGGGCTACCCACCTCTGTGTGTTCTTCTGCTGTCTCCCTCCGTTGGTTGCATCGAGAATCGTGTCCCTTTCTCTAGATCCTTCCTGGCCCATTGCTGCCTGTCTTAATTCCATGAAGAAGCACTTCCCTTCTGCTGGCGTATTCAGTCGCTGCTCTTCACGACCATTATCCAAAGGAAGTCAGAAATCTATCGTGAGTCTGTCCAGGGTGCAGGCCCTGTGGGGCAGGTGCTGTTGTGTTCCGCTTGGTGCAGCGCCGAGCGCGCGGTGGGCACGCTGCGACACGGGAGAGAAGGGAGTGTCTGGTGACCAGAGTGCCCCCAGTAATTTTCCTGTTTTGTTTTCCACTGTGACTCTGGCAGAAGGACAGCCACGAGAGCTCAGCAGCGTGTAGATCCCATTCCCTGGAATGTTTTCTTTCATCTGTAATCGCTCCATCAGAACCCGTAAATCAGCTAGTTAAGACTAAAGAGCACAAACACGACTGTGAGTCGTGTCTTCCTGCCCAGTGTTTCCTTTGGCTCACAAACACCAAACCTTTTCCTGAAAGGGAATTGATGGTGACACTGGGAAAGGATTCAGTGAAAGTGGACAGCAAGGCCACCAGCATTCCTGGTCCTGCTTCCATAATCCCTGCTCCCTCTTCACTCACCAGGTTTGTCGTTCTGCGGCCACTCGACGTCACAAGCGCGGGATCGTTTTCCAGTGCTGGATGCTGCTAGCACATAGTTGGCGCAGGCAGGCCAGGAGACCTCGTTGGGAACGAGGACTTGTTTGGGGTCCAGGACGGCAGCCCCTGCCGCATACCCTGGCAGCAGCAGAGCTGTGGAGTCAGCACCCTCTCAGCCCTCTGCCGCCGTGACCGCTGCTCCCTGGCCCCTGCCAGCATGGCCGCGCTACGGCTGCTTCAGCTGCCTCGGTCGGAACGGCCCCAGGGGCTGCTAAAAGCTTGTCAGGCTGCTCCAGCCCGGAGCATTTTGGTTTCCCAGAGTAGGGAGCGAGCTACTGAGCTGCGCTGGGGCTCTGGCGGGACGGGTGCCACAGGGGTGGCGGCACTGCTGGAAGCAGGGGACTGGGGAGGCTGGGGCTGGTTGCCTTGGGTTCCCGGCGGCTCTGACCGTGTGGCTTAGGGAGAGCACTTGAGAGAGGGCTGCAAGGGCTCTTTTCTGACCTCAGAGCAGAGGGGAACGTGATTGCTCAAAATCCTGGGATCAGGGAGAGCCCCGACCCGAGTTCAGGAGTGCCAGCCGTGCCACGTGTCCTCACGTGCTGTGACAAAAAAAGAGCACGGTCACGCTGCCACGAGATCTCACGCGGCGAAGTGCCCTAAGCACAGGGGCAGCGCAGCCTGCTGCCTCGGCCGTCCCAGGAGGCGGCCGTCCCTGTCTCCCCCTGCAGCCTTCCTGTTGCGTGACACCGTGCCGTCCCCTCGCGCAGCACGGGGTGAGCCGCTGCCGCTGGGCCTCGCACGGTTATTTTTATCTCCCTTTGTTTGCCAATAAAATCCCCTCCCAGTTTTACAGTTTTCCACTTGACACACGGATTTTTCTCATGTGCATTTCCTTCTCCCCGGGCCAGGGGTGGAGGGAAGGGAGGATCCTGGATAACCTCACGTGAGAGGAATTTCCACGTGCTTTTCCACCCGAGGGGAACCAGCCTCCGAGGTCAGACCTGGCGTGGCTTACAGGGACAGCTTACAGCACCCTGCTGGCCCACCCCGAAACCGGCACTGGCAGGGTGCTTGTGCAGCTCGCTCGCTGGGATCACCGGGATCACCGGGATCACCAGGATCCCAGTTCGCAGCGACTGGGAGCGTCTCTGCCCCGGTGCTGGCAGAGGACCGCTCATGGCAGGATGGGAAGGGGCCTGCGGGCGGCTCGGGCACGAGCAGCGGGCGTCAGGAGCCAGCCGGCACTTCCCGCGTGCTCGGAGCACGTGGAACACGGGGCACACGGGGACACAGCTCCCGGCGGAACACGGGGCGCCGGGGCTCCGAACCCAGGCAAAAGCCAGCAGCCCCAACCCCGCCCGCAGCCGCGGCCCCACGCTGCCTCCCGGTGTTCGCTCCTGGCCCAGCGGGAGCCGGGGGCCGGGCGGGAGCTTCGCCCCCCG
>VXAV01003482.1:77829-88964 GCA_013399715.1 Alectura lathami
GGGCTGCGGCGCGCTTGAGGCAGTTGGCAGGCGGCCTGCTGTGCCCTCTGCCCCCTGTGATTTGCTGTCCAGCTGAGAGTTTCCGTGTCCAGTTCACAAACCAAGAGCTGTGGGTTTCTGTAGATTGCACCTTTGATAAAGAGACAGAGCTCACTCCTCTTGAGTCGGCGATTGGAGTCCTGCAGCTGATTGAGAAGGAGTTTGGCATTCCTGAAAAGAAGGTGGCAGCTGTCCACAGAACGCTGAAGGAAGCGGTAAGACCCCCCTTTTTTTTTTTTTTTTTTTTTTTTAAGCACCCTGCTCATCCCCTGTTAAATTCTTCCATAAACGGCAGCAGCTGCATCACACGTGAACTGTGATAGCAGTGAGGTGGCTGCAGGTGCCGTCGGCAGTGTGTGCGCTCCGTGGTCAGTTACTGCAGAGGCTGGTACCGGCTTGCACAGAGAGCCAAGCTGTTAGCCGTGTGCCGCGGGTGATTAGTGCTTGATTAGAGAGTGTGGTTAATGCAGGACCAACAAGGAAGCTGTTTTTCCCTTCTGTAGGCTGTTATTGTCTGCATCAAAAACAAAGAGTTCAATAAAGCTTCAGAGATCCTGAAGAAACACATGGGGAAGGATACCAGAAGCCTGGTGAGTCTGCACCTGAATGAAAGCTGGCTGAGGATTGTGTGATGTCTTGTGGGATGTTATGGGGCGCTTGTGACTCCCACCACAGGCATAAAGGGTTTCGCTGAGATGCACGTCTGCTGGGTGAATCTGGTAAAGGAGTAGGGGTGCTGAAGTGGGGTGAGTTCTTGAAAGATGAGCTTTCAGTGTGGAGCGTTTCTCTAGCATGCTGACTGTCACTGCAGAGTTCCCTCATGCTCATCCTTTGCCTCGGGACAAACTCAAGCTCACACGCTAGAGCGGGAGCCGGTGAGGGTAGGAAGGGCTGGCCCTGAGAGCAGGAGGAGGCCACGCTGCTGTTGCTGTGGGCAGTGTTCTGTCTGGGGCACTGGAAGCAAACAGCTGCTGACACCAGATGGCTCTCCCATTCTTCTAGCCTCTTCCTGAAATTGTGTCAGTGTAAATCAGTTGGGCTTGCAGAGGCCCACCTCCTCAAGTTGTGCCTCAAATGCCCAGTGATGTTCTTGTCCCCTTTAGAAAAAGAGAACGGAGCTGCATGCCATCATCCGGGAGAGGAACTGCTCTCACCCAACCATTAGGGACTTCTCCTACACAGACTTCCAGCAGTACATGTTCCAGTTCCTGAAGGCCTACGTGGACAACTCGGAGCCGCTGCTGGTGACGGTGCGTGCCTGCCCTGCTGACCTAGCCCGGCCCTGCGCTGGCTCCTGCTCCTGCCAGGGCAGTGGGACGGGGCCACGAGATGGGGGTTTGGGGAGAATTGAGATACATTTTTTTTTTTTTTTTTTTTTTCCATGAGACAATGCAGTACAGCGACCTGGCGTGTACGTGCCAACTTGTTGCAGAGTTTAGGCGCCTCATTAACAAGGGATTAAATCTGAACTACTTTAAATTCAATCTGTTCCTGAAAGGTTTAAACAACTGAGCCCGTCTTTCAAACCATGTTCCTGGTTTTGATTGGTAGACGTGAACTCTGTACATAGTGCCTGTTGAGCAGCTTAGAATGCCTGTGGGAGAGCCTGAAATTGCATGATGTTAGAGAGCTGTTGTTACAATGATTGCGTGCTTTTTCCCCATCAAAGATGATGAAGACTTTGAATTCAGAACATACCGAAGAACCAAAGCACTCATCACTGACTCCTGAGTCTCTGAACAGAACAATGGACCAGGCAGCAGCTCCTGAGCCTTTAAGGATGGCAAAGGACCCAGCAGGAACTCCAGAGTGTGCAAAAGCAGCAAAAGATGTGGTGAGAGCTCCCAGCCCTGCCGAAAGCACAAGTGACCCAGCAGGAGCTCCAAAGGACCCAGCGGGAGCAGCAAAAGATGTAGTGAGAGCTCCCAGCCCTGCAGTGAGGGCGGAGAACCCAGTGGGAGCTGCAAAGCATGCAGAAGCAGCAAAAGACGTGGTGAGAACGCCCAGCCCTGCTGAGAGGGTGAAGGAGCCAGTGGGAGCTCCAGAGGACCTGGCAGGAGCCGCAAAGCGTGCAGAAACAGCAGAAGATGTGGTGGGAGCTCCTGGCCCTGCTGAGAGGGCGAAGGACCCAGCGGGAGCTGCAGAGCGTGTAGAAACAGCAAAAAACTCGGTGAGAGCTCCCAGCCCTGCCGGGAGGGTGAAGGATGCCACAGGAGCTCCTGAGCCCATGGAAGGCGCTGGTTACCCTGCAGTGGTTCCCGAGCATATCCTAGCAGCCATTCAGAACCTGAAAGTCGTGTCGGTGCCTGTGGAAATAGTGGAACAAGCAGCAGCCGCAGCTCAGGAGCACGCGGGAGTGTCCTCCGGGGATCCAGAAAGGTGGGCAGGGAAGCCTGGCGCTCTGCTGTGGGGGCGGTTTGGCGGTGCCAGTTGGTCCCAGCACTGTTGTGGAAGAGGGTGGGGGAGGGTTGGCCATGCCCTCCTTACATTTGGGCTTGGGGTCGTCATGAATTGTTGAGGGTCACAGCATAGGGGAAGAGAGATGTCAGTGAAGTGGAGCCGTTCTGGTAAGTTACTTACAAGCTGCTTAGTTCTGTTTATTTTGTAGGCAGCCCTCTGGAACTGTAGCCACGTACGGAATCTCTGTTCTGAGAGAAGCTTTCAAGATCCTGTCAGACTCCCAGGATTCAGACGCGCTCTTCAACAAACTGGATGAAACAGACTTCTCTTTCCCCAGGCAACTGTCTCCTTCTGTATCCCACAGAACCAAGAGACGGAAGGAAGAGAACCAAGGTTCTGAGACCTCAGACTCTTCTGAAATACCCAGTAAGACCAAATGCTTGTTCACCATAAGTGATATGATCATAGACCAAAGCAGCCAGTGCAGCAAGTCCAGCGGAAGCCCAGACTCTTCCCAGGAGCCGGTTGTCTCGTCTGCCTGTAGACCTGCTCAGAAAGTGCCCGACCAGCCTGCGTCCGCCGACAGCGTGAAGTACAAAGCTCCCCCCGTGCGGTACGGTAACTGTGCCCAGCACTTTGACTTACAGCTGGCCGTGGTGCAGTGAATGACAAAGCCTTCCCTTAATCTAGCATGAGTATGTTGAGCATCCTTGTCCACGAGCGTCTGTGGGACTGGGCGAAGTAACCTCTGTCTTTGTAGCGTGCGGTTTGGTCCCTGGGGACAGGGAGAACAATCCAGCTGGCAGCGAGCCCGTTCCTGCGCTTAGGGTTGGTGGCTCCAGCAGCCAAGTGAAGGGTAACCTCCCTGCCCCTTGAGAAGTACAAGCCCAAACTCCCTTGAACTCCTGTTTTTCTGAAACCTGTATGGGCTGAGGAGCTCCTAGCTGGAGCTTTCTGTTTCTTGAATTTAACGTTTACCTCATAGCTGTATGACTGCTGCAAAGGTCGTGGGGTGTTTTCTGTAGGAAATACCTAAAAACCTGAAACAAAGTATGCTTACTGGCAGAAGTCTGAAATTAATCCTGATGAGACTCTGTAAGCTGAGTCTTAAGAGTATCTCCTTCTGCAAGGCACAGCAGGGGTGCAGCAGAGCCGCCTGCTTCAGCTGCCGTGCGTCGGGCAGCCAGGGTGCACGGCAGGAGCACCTGGGACCCCTGGGAGCCAAACTGGGAGGGTTGTCTGAGCAGAGCTTTGAGCTCAGAGGGAGCCAACACCGTTTCCTGTTGATTCCTGGCTGGAGTGTTAAGAACCTGAAGCTGAGTTTTTGAAATCGCTGTGCAAACTGGCCTCTGGTTCACCTGGAAGTGATGTTGTGATCTGTGCTTCCTGGGAGGGCCTTTTGCCTTGCAGCCTTTAAATATTCGGGGCAGCAGCAGTCGCTGGTGCAAATGCTGCCTCCGGAGAGCCGATGGAGTGCGTCCCCACTGGTGGCAGGTTCTCAAATCCTTTGTGCGTGAGTCATGGCAGCAGGAGACGGCACCCAGGTACCTGCTGTCACGGGGCTGCCCCCAGCTCAGCGCTGTTAGTAGCGCACTACGTGAGAAATGCTCGAGGCTTCTCGCTCTGAGCTGTGGAGCGAGCGCCGTGCACGATGGCCCAGAGAGCGCGGGGTGCGTGTGTCAGTTCGTTGTTAGCGTGCAGTCGTTCGGTTTTGTAAATGCTGACCGCGAGGGGTGGCTGGGCCATGCGGCGCAGTGTGAGGTCTCTCTGGAATGCGTGCTCTTAGCAAGCCTGCCTTCTGCACTCCAGCCGGCCCTGTGCCCCAGCCCAGATGCTCCCTAGCTGAAGTGAATGCTTGCCTGCCCTCAGGTCCCCCCGAGCACGGTGGAACGGCTCGTACTGCGAGGAGGAAAAAGACATCTGGAGCGACGAGGATGATCTCTTCTCAGACGTGGGTAAGCGCAGAGCTGCTGTCGCAGGTGTTGATTGATGGCGGCCCTGGTGTTGTGGCCTGGTGTTGGGAGCCCTGCCATGTTCTGTGTCTGACTTGAAGCCAGAAATTGTAAAAGCCCAGGAGCATGGTCAGCTGTCCAGCGTGACATACCTGGCTTCTGTACCTCCGGCCTGAAACACGTGCCGAGAACTCGCGTTTAGCTTCCAGACTAATCGTGCTTCCTTAAAGGATGCAAAGACTGGCATGCAGCTGCCCCCCTGCTCCTGCTTTTATCCCCATCTGCCTTTTCAGCTAGCTGAATTTCCCAGTGCAGTTACCTTGCAGCTGTGTGCACAGCTTGGCTGGCCCTGCTGGTGAAAAGGAGTGGGCAAGGCTCCAGAACGCCTCCCTCCAGTTTCAGCGTACAGCATAGCCGCATCCTGGGTGGCTGCACGTGCTCTTGACACTCTGACTCGCTTCAAACAAAGCAGACCTGAGTGGGAAGCTTTCCATAAAGCACCTGGGGCTTAAAACAGGCTGCAGAAAAGAGGGATAAAGGAATTCCGCTTTATCCTGTGCCATGGGAATTTCTCACTGCAGGCTGACCGCAGAGTTGAGCAGTGAAGCCAGAGGCTCTCAGAAACGTCTGAGACCTGAGTTGTGAAATGTAATCCTCTTGTTTTGCTTTCCAGCATTACTGGGGAGAAACAGCAACAACTCTATGGTGTCTGGCTCCAAGAAGCAGGTAAGGCAGAGCCCTCACATCCCTTCAGTCAGGCCTAACGCTGTCAGCCCACGCGTGGGCGGATGGCTGCTGGCTCTGGTGCAGCCGTGCGCAGCAGGGCACTTCAGCCGCCCAGCCTGCGCTGGAGCGTAGCGCTCCTCGGAACAGTTCTGAGAGCGCATCCGCAGTGACGGTGGGTGCTGCGTGCTGGTGACGGAGCAGTTCTGCCCGTCGTGTGCCTAGCACAGATGACAGAGGGGAGCTGACACGTGAGGAAGGAGGTCCTTCGCTGAGAAGTGTGCTGGGTAACTCCTTCCTGAAACTGTACTCTGTGCTCACAGAGTGCTGCTCGTCTGCTCTTTTGTAGAAATGGACAGTGCAGGAAAGTGAGTGGATCAAAGAAGGAGTGAAGAAGTTTGGAGAAGGGAGGTGGAAGTCCATCAGTGAGAAGTACCCCTTCCAGAACCGCACGTCGGTGCAGATCAAGGATCGCTGGCGGACCATGAAGAAGCTGGGAATCCTCTAAAGCGGGAGCTGCAGGACCCTCAGCGTTCAAATGTTCATTTTTGTTTGGAAAGATGTGCACTAACGTAGCTGTGGCCAGTCCCTGCTGTGCATGGTGAGCCCCTTTGAGTTGTGGTACCAGAGGCTGCTGCAGCAGGTGGCTCTTGTCAGGCAGTTCTGAGGAGCCTTGTGGCTGAAGTTGTACGGTTTAGGTCTTTTGCAGCTGGCAGAAGCTGCGCAGTTTGGTTGTATTTGCTTGGGAATGGCCTGCATTGGGACTTCGTTTTCTACCCAACAACTGCAGCCAACCTGATGGGCTGCGGATGTGAGCTTTCTCTGTTCAGACATTGTCCAGTGGCAGGGTGATTCTGTCAGTGGCTGTTTTTATGTTTTGTTGTTTTTTTAACTTGTCTGAACTGTTGGAATTTTTGTTTCATCCATTTGTACACAGTCCTTTGCTGGAAAGGCAATGCATAGTCCCAGAGTTTCTGGGAAGAAGATTTAGGCAAGGTGATTTCATTTTTTTTTTTTCCTTCCCCCCCCCTCCCCGATCTTTTTGTACAAGTCTAGTCTGCAGGTGGGAATTTCTCCCTCCTACCTTCCTGAGGCTTTATCAAGTTGTTGTTTTTTTTTTTTCCAGTACTTAAATATTGACTAGTCCCATGTTGAACAGCCCAGTGCTTAATGATGTTGATCGTGACTTACTGACATGTTTCCTTCGTGATGACAACGTCCTCCTGTGTGCAGCGCCTGCTGGCATGTGAGCTCTGGGGATGCTCTTGCCTTCAGCTGCCAGAGCTGGATCTTCTGCGAAATAAAGTTCCTTTTCTGTTGAGTGTCAGAGCCTGGTCTAGGGGCTGGCAACCCTGCCTGCAGCAGAGCTTGGAGCGAGGTGATCTTTAAGGTCCCTTCCAACCCAAACCATTCTGTGAATTCGCACCTCCCTGGTGGAAGTGGGTTGGGGCGCTGGCTGCTCGCTGACCCTCCTGAGCAGAGGTACCTGGATGAAAGCCCACGTGGCCACAGGCCGTGCCTACACCAGCACCTTGGAATTCGGAGCTGGAGGGATTGCTGGGGTATTGCTGCCTTCTACCTTCTCTGATCTTTTTTTATTTTTATCTTTCTTCGGGGGGTGATTTTTAGTTACTTAGGAGTCAATCAATGCTCTTGGATCCCTGAAGCCGCATTGGCTGTGGCCCTGTTCCTGTAGAGCTGATGCTGGGTAGGAGTGTGTTTGGAAACACCTGCTTCCCCTCTGCCCTTCAGCAGCTGCTGGAACCAGCTTCCTGTGCCACCTGTTTGTGGCTCTGTGTTTCCCTCCCCTGCCGCTTTAGCAGCTACTTCACTCCTGCTGGAGTAGCTGCAGGTAGGACCACCCTGAGCTTGCAGGAGTCAATTCCGGGCTGGGTGAGAGCCAGGCACTGGGTCAGGACTTCCTAGCATGAGGATGAGCCTGAAGCATGCCTGGGTGGAAGGGGCAGCACAGGACTGCGCAGAGCGTGCTCCCCCTCTGCCCTGCTCTGAGCCCCTGCCCTGCCTGCCCCAGGCAGGCACCTGTTGCCCCAGAGGACGGCAGCGGGGGGTCAGCGCGCCCTGCTTAGCTGGCCAGCACGGGGCTGCGCGTGCTCCTTGGAGCAGGTCGCTTGTTGTGCTAGCTGTCCTGTTCGCAAGCACTGGCAGCGTCTGAAAGAGGAGCCAGGGTGGCGGGGACCAGGCCCAGCGCTGTGCAGCGAGGACGTGCTGCTGCTGACCGCGGTGGCACTTTGCAGCAGCCGTAGCCCTCAGAAGGGCTCAGCTGGGCGAGCTCCAACCTGGCCAAACCGGAGCGAGCCCCGCTGTGCACCCAGATCACCTTGAGGAGCGGAGCCTGCTCTGTGCTGCTGCCACCGGGCGCGGTTAATGATTGCTAACCCTGCTGGGAGCAGCATGCTGCTGCTGGCTCTCCTGGCGCTGGGGCTGCCAGCCCCTGCCAGGTGCCCCAGGACTGAGCCCCCGGGCGGCCCCAGCAAGGACCCCCTGTTCCGTGGTGCCGACCGCTATGACTTCGCCATCATCGTCCACGCCGGCAGCACCGAGTGCTTCTGGCAGTTCGCGCAGCAGAGCGGCAATTTCTTCTTCAGCTATGAGGTGAGCGCTGCGGGACGCAGCCCGCTGACGGGTTTGGGCCAGCGGCCGCGTTGGGCCAGTCCCTTGCGGCTGCTCTGCGGCCGCTGCCAGCCCTCTCTGAGGGTGCGGTGGGTCCTGCGCTGGGCAGCGCTTCCCTCCATCACCCTGCCACGAGGCCGGCGCGCGGGAGGAGCCCTGGTGGGACGGTGGCCCTGCGCCAGCTGAGCTCCAGGCCCGCTGTCCTCAGGGTGGGTGGAGGGGAAGGCTCTTGGTGGCGCTGGGGAAGGGCTGCAGTAGTTGGGATGGCTGGCCTTAGGGACCGAGGTTCATTTTTAGGCAGTTTGCTTTCTCGTCATCGATCCCATGCATTGTTTTCAAATACCCGCTGTAAAACCTAAGTGGGTGCAGAGCGAGCAGGTGTGGAGCGCCCTGGCCCTGGTGCCCCCAAACCCAGAGGGAGCTTGCAGGCTGCTGCGGGGAGTGCTGCCCCTCGCTGAGCTGGCCGGAGGCCGCTGCAGGGAGCCCGGCTCCGCTCTGAGCTGCGGCTGGGAGGAGCGCTGAAGGTCCTGAGCGCAGCTGTACCTGCTGTTCCCTGTGCTCAGCGCCCTTCTCCAGCCCTTTCATCTCCTGTTTGTGCTGGGCCGGCCGAAGGAGCGCGGGGCATGGTGCCACCACCTCGTGCCAGGAGCGGTGCTCACCTGCGGGAGCAGCTCCGAGACTTTGCAGGAGCGCAGCTCCATCTCCAAACGTGCTCTCTTCCAGCCCCAAAGTGCCAGCAGACAGCAGGGAACTGGGCTGGGAGCTGCTCTGCTGGGCTCATTGTGTGCTCAGAGCCTGCTGTCCCCTCCCGGGACCCCAGCAAGGACCCGGTGATGTCCCTTAGCTCTGCGTGAGTGCCAGCAGCACCACCAGCAAGGACGAGGAATGGGGGGTTAAGTTTCTCAGGGCTGTGGGTATTGTTTTCCTGTTATGTGTTCCTGTTATGTGGCAGCTCGGAGGCATTTGTTCTTGGCCTCAGGGCACAGCTGTCGCCCTCAGCTCCCTGGTGATGGCCAAACGGAGGGGACCCTGCTGGGCCCCTGCCCTCTGGCTAACCAAGTGAGCACACAAGGCCCTGTGGGAGGTGGGCACGGGCTGTCCAAGGAGAGGCGTCCCCCTGGGGCCACGTCCCAACCCTGCTGTTGGGTGCCTCCCGCCTCCAGGTGCAGCGGGCGACAGGCCTCGCCAACAGCAGGAACATCCTGGCCACAGCGAGCGACCCCAACGGCCTCCAGCTCGGCGCTTCCCAGCACGTGCGAGGGCAGATCAACTTCCCGGCCACGGAGACAGGTCCCTGCTGCCCCCGCGTCCCCCGGGGCTGGGTGGCTGGCGGGCTGCTGCCCGCGCCCTGAGGGCTGCAGGCTCCTGGCAGCGCTGACCTGCGTGCTCGTGGTGCCCTCGCTACCAGCAGGAGTGGCGCTAAGTGCTGGCAGCAGTGCTGCCTTGGAGCAGCTGCAGCTCTTCTACCCAGGGACCAAGACTCCCCGCTTCTCACTCTGCAGGCTTCTACCAGCTGTGCCTGGACAACCGGCAAAACCACTTTGGCTTCATGCAGGTGTATCTCAACTTTGGTGTGTACTATGATGGTTTCAACATGGAAAAGGAGCAGCCAGCAGAGAGGAAACAGCTGAATGACACCCTGGATGCCATCGAGGTACGGGCTGCTTCTGGCACGGGGTGCTTGGAAGCAGCAGGTGGCTCAGGCAGGTGCCAAAACAGGCTCCAACGGAACCCAAGAGTGCTGGCCTCCAGCAGCCCCTCGTGGCAGGGATGGGCAAGTCCTTCCTCAGGGACCAAGGAAGGGCATTTGTCACTCACGGCTTGATGTGCCGCTGCTTGGCGCAGAACCAAGCTGGTGGCTTTCGGGATGTTCCTGCAAGGGCTCTACCAGCTCCTGCAGCAGTGTGACCTGCCGCAGCGCGGCTGGTGAGCTTCTGTCTGTTCTCCTGCCGTGCTGTGCCTGCAGGTCAGCATTCGGAAGCTGCAGGTCCACATCTTCCACATGTGGAGGTTCTACAACTTTGCCCGGATGAGGAAAGGGGCCGACTCCTTCCTCCTCGAGTCCAACTACCACTACGTCAACTGGTGGTCGACGGCTCAGAGCTGCGTCATCGTCCTCTCCGGGGTCCTGCAGCTTTACTTCTTGAAGCGTCTCTTCAACGTGCCGAGCTCCAGCAAGCCGAGGTGCTGACGGCTCCCTGGCGCGGCAGGCAGGAGCAGCACCCACCCGCAGGGCAGTGACCGAGCAGCTCGCCTGCCCCTCTGCATCAGCTGCTGCCCCCAGAGCAGGGGCAGAATGCCCAGGTCCTGCCTTAACTGAAATTACCTTCAAAAAATAAAATAAGAACGAAAAACTAAACTTTGTGTTGGTGCATGAACTCAGGCCCCCAGCACGCTTGCTTTGGGGAGCGCTGGCTGCCCTCCCCCCTGTGCCTGCCCCGCTGCAGTGAGGCTGACTCGCTGGCGGCTGCTGCCATGTTCCTGCCTCCCTCGGGTGTATCCCCGCCCGCTGCACCAAGCACAGGCGGGCTCACAGCCTGGCACCCCCTGAGGCACAGCACGAGGCAAGAGGCAGGCTGGGAGAAGGAACAGGCTTTATGCAACCACAGCAGCAGGTCTGCTGCCTCCTCACGCTCACAGTGGCAGCAGCAGCTGCTCGCAGCCCCTGCACCCTGCCTGGGCTGGGCTCCCCCCAGCTCCGTGCACTGCGGCCGTGCCCCACACAGGACAGGTCCGTTCCGCCCTGAAATGCTCGTGGCTCCTGAGCACTGGCGCTCCCCTAAGTCAGCGTGTCCTCGTTCCGCACGTACTCCCCGACGTCCGCCTGGTGGAACACCACGATGGCCATGGGGTCCACCTTCCGGCAGTCCTGGGTGGACTTGGCAGCTACCCCAAATCCCTGGGGAAGAAGAAGAGGGGTGGGGGAGCGTGTTGCACCCCAGCCCCCGTGTCCTGGCACCGGGAAGCGCAGGGGGCAGCTGGGCCGCTCACCAGCGGGACGTCGGCCATGGAGTACACCACGACACCCTGGTACTGGGCCGTGTTCTCCGTGATGCGGCCCAGGCCTGACTTCAGCACGTGGTTGCCGTAGAGGAAGGACTGCTCCGAGCCGGGCTTCACCCACACCTTGTACTGCAAGAGAGGGGGCAGCGGGTGAGCGGCCGAAACGGGGGGGCAGCAGGGACGAGCGGGCGCAGGGGGCCACGTCCCACCTTGGCGTAGGGCGCGAGGAAGTCCAGGGCCGTGACGCTGAGCCGGAACTTCTGCGTCTTGGTGAACTTGCCGAAGCAGGTGCCCAGCGCCACCAGGCTGTCCCGGGGGACGCTCGCCGCGCCCTTCAGCAGCTTCTCGCTGCGGGGAGACGGGGATGGAGCGGCCGCCGGCCAGGGG
>VXAV01003484.1:0-24006 GCA_013399715.1 Alectura lathami
AGTAGACCCCGACCACCAGCTGCCTTTTATTGGTCCCACCCATAATTTTCACCCACAGGCTGTCAACAAGTTCCTGACTGTCACTCAGGGGCAGCTCCTCACAGTCTATGCACTTCTTAACATCCCCCACCCCTCCTACCTTGCCTATCCCTTCTAAAAATCTTGTATACATTTTTCATTCAATATATTTTAATATTTAATATGAATCAAAACTTGTTGACAGAATTCCCTAGTTTATTACAACTAAAATAGCAGATGAATAACATTTTTATTAATCTTCCTTCATTTGTAAGAGCATGTTTCTCTTTTTTCGTTAATTTTTGCTTTTAAATATTATATAGAGATGGGACCTGACATCTGAGAGTACTACTAAGGAGACAAGAGTGGCTCACCCTCCTTGAGCTAGTAATCACCAGCCGGTGAGCTTTACAAAGCTGAATTCTACCCACAGAAAGCTTTCATATCCCCAAGATAAATGGGAGTCACTGGGAGCAACTGGAGCATGGGGTACTCTTGAGGGTGCTCAGACTCTGGTACATGGTGGATGTTGCTGGTGACATGCAGCAGCCCAGGGACACTTGCTACTTTCAGAAGTACTGTATTATCTATTTATAGTTTGTGTGGTTAAGGAACATATGTCTAATAAACATGGTTATATACAAACACGTCAGTGGTATTCCTTCCTACCTCTGTGGCCGCCCAACCTGGCTTGGAAGAAATGGTGATTTCAGATTAGATATGAGTTGACTGAAGTGCAGAATGTCAGAAGAGCAGGTCTGTGTTTCAGTGTGCTCTTGGCTAAATAAACATCTAGGTAAGTGTTCAATGACCTACATCATCTGTAAAAACCAGTAGGGATTACAAGTATCCATACCTTCCATGTTTAGTCAGAAGTAAACCAATGCTTTTTCTCTTTTTGAAAATATATTTTAGAAGGGAAAAATCTGAAAAAGATCTTATCCTTGTTATAGACTCCTTTTGAACCATGCAGTGATATGAAGTGCAGTTGCCAGGGATCAGGCTGCCATTTGAAGACAGGTGTACTGACCCTGTCTGACCTAGATCCCAGTTCTAGGGAGGGTGCAGCTTGTTGGAAAGAGAGTGATGCAGCATACTGCTGTGTGTGACAGCTCATGAGGGTTGCAAGAGCTGCTGAAACTGGGATGGATTGTGTGCTGTGATTGCCCATGTCTATGGCATTTCCAGGTGGTATTCTGCCATGTCAGGTGGGAGTTCACAGGGCTGAGCTCCTTCCTCCTAACAGCTGAATGTTCAAATCTCTATCTCTAGTCCAATAGCTGCAATGAATGATTAGATTTTGCTTTCCATAAACCAAAGTGCAAGTTTTCTTTTAAATTCAATTCCCTTTACTAACCAAGTTTCCAGTAGCAAATAGAAGTATTTATTGACCAGTACGTACAGGAAATAAACTTTTTACTTTGTGAGGGCATATTTTCAACCACACTGAAGTCAATTATTAAACTTTCATTGACTTCAGCAGGCTTTGGACCAGATATTAATGGAGGATGAAGAAATGCTCTTCAGTTCATGTGTCTAAGCAGGTGCCTTCCTTCTAGATGGTATTTAAGTTCTGGAGAGCATGTATTTGTTGACCAAAGTTTTATTCTTTAAGGGGCTGGTTCATTTTAAAGTTTGGATGTTGCACTTGACAGGAATAATAATAGTTATCTAGACGTGATGAGATATTATTATATTGTCCTATACAGAACTACATAATCAGCCCCTTTGTAAATTGGTATGTTTATTGGCAGCAACAATAGAGTGCTGGCAGAGTGCAGAGATGCTGTTTAGAAGAGCATTGGTATGCTAGCTTGGAAATCTGGAGCTGAGAAACATTGGTGAGAGAAGAAGAGTGGACTGAGTTGTAATGTCATCTTTTAGTCCAAAGCAAGAAAAGATTATTACAGCTCATCTGCTGTCATGTACGATAGCTGATCTCTTATAATTTCTTGTACACTTTATACAATACTGTGAAGAGTGTATATATATTGAACCAAAGTTATTTTCCTTTGTCCCATTCCTAATTTAAGCTAACCTGATTGCCTCTGACCCTTGACAAGAGGGGAGCTGGAGTCTGTCTTGAAGAGCCACAAGTTTTCTTGAGTGAGTGGGACAGCATCATGTGTGAGCATTCTGTAGCTTGCACTTGCTTGACTGCTTTGTGTGGATGCACACCTGGAAGAGCTATGCTGCTGAACGCTTGATATAGATAATCTCTTCCGCCTACTGGCATGAAAAGGACTGGTAAAACTCTTCTGTTTTGTTTCCCCCTCCTATTTGCAGAGGATGTGCTACTGAAGTACGTTGCTTCACCTTGTAGTCTCTAAGACTAAACCAATAGTTCAGTGCATTTTTTTAAACTTACTGCAAGTGTAAGTAAATACAGAGTTGTACCTTCACTTGACTCTCTCCAATCATACAAAACTGTACTTAAGAGCCCTGTAATGCACAGCTGCCAGAAAGTGGGCATCTGAACTCTCTGCTGAAAACAGAGCTCTTCTCATGCTATTGCTCACATCACTCTTTGCCTTTGCAATGGAGGCAGGACACAGTGCTTGCAGAGACATGAGCACTTCAAATTTAGAGGATTAAAGATTAAATGCAATGATTCCTTCCTACTACATACAGATATCTGTGTGTGTGGGGGGGGAGTAGGTTGCTTAAAATGCTACCTTCTCCTCATGCATTCACTGCAGAGAGCCTGTGACCTAATGGCTTTCCTTGGCAGGGCTTCCTTTCCCTGCTGCTTTTCCCCCTGCAGCTGCTCATTTTGGAGCCTGTGAGGCTGCAGGCCTTGTTAAAATTTACAGCTGCTCTGCATCCATTGTGAGCTCCAGCTATTGATTCAGATCCTCCAATTCTAATGTGTTGAAAAGAAAATGGTTGTTTAAAAAGGCATTTGTGTGGGACTCATAGTCAGCCAGGGCCTTGAGGCAGAACAACCACAGCTTCCCAATGTGGCAGGTGTGCCAAAGTGCTGAAAGTGGCTCCCAGTCTCTGATCCTCTTTTCACCAGAACAAACACAAACTAATAAGCTAGAACAAGAAAAATGTTTTTAGAGAGGATATACAGATCTGTTGGGTCAGGCAGATTTGAATCAGAAGCTTTTTTTTTTTTTTTAATAGAATTCTTTTCCCATCCCCAGTGTGTCCTTGAAAAGTTGGTCCTTCTTGCTGTTTTGGGTTTTGACAGCTGTTGAGAAAAGCCCATGACAGTGGTCTTGCGGGTTGAGATAATTCCCCATGCTGCCCTCTGGAGCTTCAGGCACTTCACAATACTGACACCTCCTTTGGGCTTCCCTGTGGCTATGCTCCTGTCTAAGTACGTGCCCTGCTTTTCTCCGAGGCATATGAATCTGCATTTACACTGCAAGCTCTATGCTTGGCACTCTTTCCTACTTGGCACTTGTTGAGCACAACAAGCTTGGTGACTGCAACCCAAGGAGCAGCCTTCTCATTGCTGGAAGGTTCCTGCCTGTACCTGGTTGCAGCCTGTGCTTCTGCTGCACAGCATCCCTCTTTCTACTACAGTACAGTGTGTGTGGCACAAACACAGCAAGCTGGGGAAGCACAATGAATGGTGCTACTCTCATTACATCACTTTATGCATGCTTCCCTGCACTTAGCATTTATTAGAAACATGAATAGAGTTGAACTTTGATGTTGCATTGTGTATCATACCTTTTTTCTTTGCTGTTATCAAATGGATAAACACTGCAGATTTCAGATTTTTTCATGGGTCATTCTATTTTGTTGATATTGTGGTAGTAAGTGAGGAAGAGAAGGAATATGAAATCAGGAGGGTTCAGGGCTGGTTTCAGGGAGTCCTGATTCCCAAGGTTTTAGAACACAGACTTTCAGTAGGGCATGTTTAGGGATTATTCAAATGATGTTTTTGAGCTGTTCCAGGATGTACTGCTCTGTGGTATGTTTTATTCTACTTGTTTGTAACTTATGGCCCTGCACCCCTGAAAGTCCCATGATGATTTGCTCAGTCTTTAGAGGTATGGATTAGGACAGGAATGGCTGACATAAGGTATGCTAACACATTATCCAACACTTGCAAGGCTGTATTTTGTGATAATCTACAACATAAATATTTTTCTATGTAGGTATCTGAGAGGTCAAAGCAATAATATTGCTATTGTTACCCTACCCATACTCCCACACCCAGGAGTTAGGAGGATATCATATCTGAGCAGTCAAGGAATTAAGACTGTATGTTTTTAAACCATTGTTCTTAAGGTTTTCTTAAGTTAAAATGCAGGACTTTGAGGCCCTAAGCTTTGCTAAAGATTTTCTGTCATCTCAAGTGAAGTCATAGAGTCACACAGAATGGCTTGGGTTGGAAGGGACCTTAAAGCCCACCCAGTTCCAACCCCTTGCTGTGGGCAGGGACGCCTCACACATGGCCCCATCCAGCCTGGCCTTGAACACATCTAGGGATGGGACATCCACAGCGTCTCTGGGCAGCCTGTGCCAGCGCCTCACCACTCTCTGAGGGAAGAATATCTTCCTAATACTGGTGCCACAAAGAAGTGGAAATATACGTTGTTATAGCAGAAATTGTATATTGAAATTAATACTGTAAAATCAACTTTACTATGAATTTTATTATGGTAGGTTAAATTATGAATTTAGAAATAAGCTGCAAAGTACTCTTGATTTGTTTCTTAAAATCTGCAAGCAGAATGAAATAAATATCAATTTACATCGGTGTTCAAGATGTTCCTGTTTTTAACTAAAGGTCTATTTGCAGCAGTTTATTTGTACAGTTTAGACAAAGAATTAGGTCTTTTAGTATACGCAGACATCTCTATTCTCCTTTTACAGAGTTTAGTTCTAGTATGTGCATTGCCTGCTGCATAAATGTAGGTAAACTACTACAAGGATGGGATGAAATACAGATCAGAAGCAGGTTTCACCCCAGGGTTAGAACAGGGAGTAAGGAAAGGAACTGGCTTCCCCAGCTACCCATATCTCCTTCCTAAATGTAACTATTTTGTTCTTCATGAGAGCTACAAATTTCTTGTGGGATGTGTGTATATAGCCAGAGTCATGCATTAGCAGACATATAATTTGAATAGTTTATGCATGTCCATTATACAATTCATGTTGCATCCACACTGGAACCATGTTATTGGTTCCAAGAATTCACGTAACAGCAAAGGTTTGTACTGTTTAGCAGTTATTCTTTATTTGCAGCACTGGATGGCATGGGATTAGATCTCAGATCTTGCCCCCCTTAGCAAGAACCGAGCAGGTATATAGTATTCAGGCATTACGTATTCATCATCATTCCTGGACTCATACATATTCAGGTTACTTGTGTCATAAGTTGCTGCCCAGTTGCGTGTGCACCATATTTCCCTCAGGTGCGCCCCCCCTAGGGCTTCTTAATGAAGTTGGGTCTTCTCTAATGGGACTAGTGTCTTTTTATGACCTTTAATTATCAGCGAACTTTGAACAGTTCTGCTCCTGCCTGCGCACTGCGTGGTTATATTGAGCACTACCTCTTTTTTTTTTTTTTTTTTTAAACTTCTAACATCTCACTGGCTCTGGCCAATGGAATGGGAAAGTGAGTCCCTTATCTGTAGTTAACTGAGTTGTTGTCTCTTTGAATATATACTGTCTCACACATTCCTAAACAAACACATAACAAACTTCAGTTTACAGGACTTCAAAGTAAACACAAATTCCAGGCCAAGACTGCTGTGCATCAATTATACAAACCCATCCGCAAATGAATACCACATTCTGAGCAACAAGGACATCAAATAGTCGCCTATCTCTACAAAGGCAAAAATTACTTAGCTCTACGAGCGGAAAAGCTAGGCCCACTACACTTTCACAATTTAAGCATATTCAGTGTACGGCAAGGAATAACTTCAACTTCTACAGAAACATCTCTCCATAGCTGGCAGTTAAGGAGCTACTTAAGGAGCCTTTCTTCCCAGGTGTGAATGCCTGGCCTCCCTAACTGCAGAGTGATTGTTTCTCCTCTCCTCATGTTTGTTTGTTTTCTGGAAACACAAGATGGGTCCCTGCAATCACTCAGCAGAGAACAGGGGAGTGGAGAAGGGGGAGATGCTCTATGACCTGACAGTTGGACTTGGATATTTGTTAGGTCCCTTCTACCTGAGCTGTTCTATGTTCTGTGACCATAAACTTCCCTCTGATCTGTCTTAAATTTTACTGTATTAAATTGTGTGTTCTAGGGACATGGAGTCCCTAGAACTCCAACAGAAAATTTTGTTGTTTATGAAGATTTGTCGTAGCAATATGGAATAACATTGTACATGCATAAAAGATTAATCCAGCTCTTAATAGGATGGCAGTGCTCAGAGATTTCCAGTATGGTCTCTTTAGATATGCATTTCTACTGAATATAGCTTTCATGGGATTTATTTTATTTTTGTGTACCTCATTGTTTCACTGTAACCCTGTAGCTGAGGTGTCACAATGACTGACGCTAGTTGCTTGACCTGCAAGTGACTTCTGTAAATGTGTGAATACCTGTTCTACTGTAACTGAAAGACAAAGTGATTTCTAATCATGTCATATATTAGTCGCTTTACAATATGGAGAAAATTATTGAAACTGAGGTTTGATAATTCATTTGCAGACTTTCGAGATGCACATACTGCTACTGCAACAATTTTTTTTTTTCAAGGGAAAATAAAGATGTCAGAAAATTGCAGACTGTAGAAAAATATTCAGATATGTGCCTATGATGCTAGCTAATAGCCAAACACATGGATTTGGTAATATCATTACATATAGCTATTTCCTTGGTTTCTCTGCTTCCCCTTATATTTTACATCTCCCTTTCAGTAACTTGCTGAAGAAACTAACTTCTAACTTTAGTATGTCTGTAAGAGACAGGCACTCCACTCTGGAACAAAAAAAGAATTAGTTCACTGCCTCTGGAAAGCTGATACTCTCTACAGCTGAAGTCTAAGTTGTCTTAATGGGTTTTATGCTGCTAGTTAGCAGGCGTTCTGCTCTATGACAACTCCACTTTTGAAACTCACTGAACATACCTATTGGAAATGGATGCATGGTGTAGTGATTGTTAAACTGTGCAGCTTAGAGACAGCACCCTTGAGGTAAAATTCTCCAAATGAACTGAAACTGCAAAGTAGTTGCAGGATAAGAAAATTTGTCACATAACCACTAGGATCCTTCATTGCTCTTGACTGGCAGAAGACAAGAGCTACCTAAAGTCAGAAACAGGATTTCTCAGTTTAGGAGCGAATCCAAAGTCTTTTTTTTTTGTGTGTGTATGGTTTATTTTTGTAAATATCTGATTTTGAGTTGTAAATAAGCCCATTAAAATGTTTAAGTTAAATACCAACTGCTTATACATTACAAATTGACTAAACCACTTATTATTTTTTAACATTTTTAATTTTTTTTTTTTTACTGAAATAGTGTTTTCCCTTCATTTATCTGCTGTTACAGAACTTCAGCAACAACATCACACATTTTTACCAATCTTGTCACGTTACCCTTCACCTTATAATGCACTTAAGGCATGATAGATTTGGAATTTAAGCACTCTAAAGCCCTACAAAGGGAAATATTGGAACATCCAAGTTTATGCTCAACTTCATTGGGTGACAAGGTGAGCTGCACTACTGAAAAAAGTTTATTTTCACAGGAAAATGAGGATTCTGCTCAGTGGCTCCTTTTACAGAGGAGCAGGAAATTTACCTGCCTCAAAATTAACAACTTATACATTAGCATATTACAGTTACATATATACTTACGTGTATATAATTACATATATAAGTTTGCAGTTGCGGTAGTGTTCAAAGATGAGCTGCGTGACTCTGATATTTCAAGGGTGCTGTCTTTGAGATAAGTAAGTAAATATGACATTTTTGGAGAGTAGGGTCCTTTGGGATGCAGTAATCTTAGAAAACTATAGCTCAGACTCCTAGCTGATGTTCTCTTAGTATCATTCTTTGGCTTTAATAAATACATATATATGCAGGTGTACATATATGTGTGTATGTATATATTCCTATATATGGCTCATGCCTTCTGATAATCTGCTCTGTATTTCTAGGATGGCATCATGGTGACCTGACAGTATTTCTGTAGAGCAGGTTGCAGGTTGTTGGTTGGAAGGGTCTCTGCGCCTGTCAGATCTGTCAGATTGTGGCTATAGAACAATCCTGTTTCTTTCACATTTTTTCTCCCTGTTTGAGAAGAGGTCAAAGAAATTGTTCTTTATCTCAAATTCAAACTATCTTGGATGAAATCTCAATGCTTTACTTTTATATGCTTTACATACTTTAATATGTTTCAGACTATGAAATAAAACGCATCTTCTCAACAAAGTAGCTTTTTTAAAATTTTTATTTTTATACTGCTGCTTCACTCTACAAAGCACCTTCTTCAATATGTTTAACTTCCCAGCAGCAATTCAGCTCAGTTAGTATAATACAGGTATAGAAATTGTATTTAATCTACATAATGACAGCTCACCCCAAAATAATCTCATTAAAGAAACTTTGCTTAACACATCTTAAGAGGATGCAATGGCTTTAGAAAGTTTTAAAGAAATGCTGTGGAACTATCAAGCATTTGGCAGAATTTCTCATTGCTCTTCTTAGGTGATCAAGGTTTGAGGGCATCTGCAGTAAAGCTGTTGTTGCAAGAGGTATGGTTTTTAGAGAAGCCAGCAGTACACCTCTGCACTTTGGCACTCATCTAAATGGAACCTCTTCCAGGACTCTTTCATGGAGTAACTGTCCCCTCCAGGACTGCCATGTTCACACATGTTATCCTAACTTTGTGTAAAAAGAAACAATAAAAAGCATTAATATTATGACCTGTAAGGATATCTCATAGCTTTGAAGGCCCTTGTGTCCCGAGTAAATATTAAAGCTGTGTTCTTCCTGCTTTGCTGCAGAACATGCTTAACAGAGGTTCGAATGTCTGGATGGTCTGCTGCTCTTTAGCATGAGAAAGAAAGCCTTCATTTCTCTGTTCTTTGCCTTGTTCCCGTGTCTGGGTACTGGAATATCGCTTGTTAATGCTGGAGTATTTTGTTATTTCCTTCTCTTTCTCAAGGTCTTCTGAAACTTGTATGCCTTAACTGGGATGCTTCTGCCTTTGGCTGTGCATCTGTTTGGGATTTTTTCTCTTGTTTATTTTGGCCCTTTTCAGATACAGTCATAACATTTTTAAAGATCTTGTATTAGAGGCATTGTTAGTCACGCATATCTCAGGTGCTTCTGAAATTTATTTTCTCAAACATGTATGCTTATGGTTCACATCTTGGGTTCTCAGTTAATGATGAGGGGACAGGAAAAACCCTAACATGTCTGTCTCTGCTGTAGGGAATTCTCAGGTGCCACATCTGGAGGGACTGGTGTCTTGTATGTCTGGGTATTCGTGCATTTCTGTTTCATGAAAGAGAAAAAGTAGGCTTTTAATAGTGGTAGAGAGAATGGAAACACATCATAGCAACAAGAATAGGCTCCCTATATCAAGCTGAAGATATAGAACAAGAAAAAAGGGATGGATAATAATGAAAGCAGAAATCATGCGTGTCTAATATTTCTGTGCAGATATCTGAAATACAATGGGAATTAGTTTAGACCTAAGACTGCCAGTGTGCAGAGGAACTTCAGCAGCATAGCCCCAAGGTTTGCTAATTCTTCCACTCCACTGAGCCCTTTCAGTGAGAAGCCAGTTGAGCTAGATCAATAATGCCAGTCTTTTCTTCCAAAACATACAGAAGATGCTATTTATCCATGGCTCGGTGAAAGAACCAAGGTGAACAGGCAGAACTGTGCATATGACCATTTTTTTAACTATAGGAGGTCTGATCCTTGGACAGTAGTGTAGTGTTACGATATCAGTAATAAGAAGCTGGTTTACACTTACACAAACTTTCACTGCCTCTATTTTAAATACGAAACAAATAATATTTCAGTAGCTTAATTTATCATGAATGAATAGATATCATACTGCCATCAGCTTGGTTTTCTGAAAATCTGGTTAAACAGAAAACGCATGATTTGTTCCTCAGTTGGATATTCTGTGATTGTTCTTTTGGCTGTTGCTATTATATTCACGACTACCTGTTGTGAAATTCTAGATGCACAGCATGTCTAAGAGTTGCTGTTGTGATAAGTAACAGGAAATATTGTGTAATATTTTTGACCAGACTTAAGAAAACAATATCTTCTGATGTCTGAATTATCAATATCTCTCTCCTTACAAGGAAAATTTCAGTTTTATTTTGTATGATGTAATCCAAGTATGGATATAAAGACCGAGGAAATCTTGTATGCATGTTTGCTTTCATTTAAAAATCACATCCTGTATCACTTCTGCATAGAAAACTAGATGATCAAGGAACAAAAGAAGGTCCTTTCCCTTCTCAACATCTGAGAGACTGAATTATTTAGAAGTTTTTAGACTGTTATCTATTAGTTTACTAGCATATGTGGTATTCTAGAGTATAGTTTGAGGCCTGTAGGTAGCTGTGTTCCCCAGGGGCTGGTATGGGGTCTGGTCTTGTTAAACATCTTCATCAATGACCTGGAGGAAGGGATAGTGTGCACCTTTAGCAAGCCTGCTGATGATACAAAGATGAGAGTAGTGGTTGATGCCCTGGAAGGCTGTGCTGCCATTCAGCAAGACCTGGACAGGCTGGAGAGCTGGGCAGAGAGTTACGTGATGAGGTTCAACAAGAGCAAGTTTAGAGCCCTGGACCCAGGGAGGAACAACTGCATGCAGCGGTACAGGTGCTGGAAAGGAGCTTCACACAGAAGGACCTGGGTTTCCTGGTAAACAACAGGTTGGACACGAGCCGGCAGTGTGCCCTTGTGGCCAAGAAGGCCAATGGGATCCTAGGGCTCATTAAAAAGAGTGTGGCCAGCAGGTTGAGGGAAGTGATCCTCCCTCCCCTGCTCTGCCCTCGTGAGGCACCATCTGGAGCACGGTACCCAGTGCTGGTCTCCTCAGTTCAAAACAGGCAGAGAACTACTGGAGAGAGTCCAGTGGAGGGCTACAAAGATGACTGGGGGCCAGGAGCATCTCCCTTATGAGGAAAAGCTGAGAGACCTGGGACTGTTTAGTCTGGAGGAGACTGAGAGGGGATCTTATCAAAGTTTATAAATATCTGAAGGGCGGGTGTCAAGAAGATGGGGCCAGGCTGACAAGTGGTGCCCAGTGACAGAACAAGGGGCAATGGGCACAAGCTGGAATACAAGAAGTTCCATATGAACATGAAAAAAACTTCTTTGAGAGTGACAGAGCACTGGAACAGGCTGCCCAGAGAGGTTGTGGAGTCTCCTCTGAAGATATTCAAAAACCACCTGGACACTTCCCTGTGGAAATGGCTCTAGGGAACCTGCTTTAATCAGGGGGTTGGATCTCCATAGGTCTCTTACAGTCCCTGCGATTCTTTGATTCAAAAGCTTTGTGCTTTGTAGCTTGACAGAATGATCCTTTTGCTGAAGTGAGGCTGGAAGATGGGCAAATAGAGGAGAGTATAAAGAGTTACTCATTTTACTGATAAAAGATCCTAAAATTTCCTGGAAAGTGATGCAAAGTGTGTATTCACACTATGGAATGAATCTTCAGTGACCAAGCCTAGTGAGAAAAGGGAAAGAAACCTATTAAAAGTAGCCTTTTTTTTTTTTTTTTTTTTTTTTAATTTACCTTCTGCTTCCAAGGACACAGTTTCATTCAACCCTCCATCTGTGAGCTGCTTGGCTAGGGGTACTTCCATTGGTGCAGACTTGAGAAGAGAGAGAACACAGATTGGATCCTCCTGCGCACTGTCACCTGTTCTGCTGTAAAGCAATATTCACTGACCCCAAAACACCCTGTGAAAGGATGAAAGGCAAGGTGTTGGTGTGTTTGCAGCAGTGGAGCTGGTGGTATTTGAGTTGGAGGAGTAGTTATCAGTACAGTCTCTAAGCATCTGCCAAGCCTAAAATGTGTTGTTCACATGCAAAGCTATCACTTGTGGGCAGTCTGTAAAGGTATCTGCAGTTTACTGCTCGCAGTTTATTGCTCGGTAGGAGGGACCTGTGCGCGCTAATGGACTGCATTCCCAAACAACAGGGCTGAAGCAAGTGGGTGTGATGATCACAGGGACATCTGCTTAATGGGAGAAGTGAATTTTCAGCTGTTGCAGCAAAGGAAGCAGTTGTTAAAGTTCCCAAAAGCAGCTACTATTATTTTGTTCTGTTTTCTTCTAAACAAATTACTTCGTGACGAATTGAAATACGTATTTAACACATTTTTTAGTAACCTGCACGTATCTATTGAAAAAGAAAAAAAATCAGCTACAAGAAACTACAATCATTTCAGGACGTATGCATTCAGTCAGAATTGAACAATGGCCTTAAAAAACATCTATTGGATAGAAATGTAGAACTCTGTAAATAATCTTAAAAAAATATAACTATAATAGAATAAGCTTATCCTGACTCAATCCACTAATCCATACTTATTCATGTAATAAATACAGTTCAGAAACTCAAATATGATTTGTAGCTTGTGGCACAAATGCATATGAAAAGGCTGCTAAATTTGCCTAAATAAGCAACTTCAGTATTTTATATATTTTCATCAGAAGTAATAGTATTTATTATTATTCTTTAAAATATAAAGCAAAGAAAATTATTTTCAGATTAATTTCTATTTAAAGATTACCAGAAGTACAGGTCTTTCAATGGAATTATAACATCTATTTAAACTATTTGATAATAAAATCTGTATACAACTTGACTGGAATTCATAGAAAAATGTTACTATTTAGGCTAATATCATTATATTGTCACTGTGTAACTAACTGGAAAAAATATGGAAGTTTCCCTTCTTTAGGATGTATTGCATTTCTTGGGGTGTTGGTGTAGTTCTTAAATTCCTTGAAATTACTTTTAATCAGAACCATGCAAATATGTAAAATACGCAAAACACATGAAATGAGTGAACATGAGCATAGTTTAACAGTGGCAGATGCTGTATTTCTCCCAAGGCTGACTGTGATACTATCCAAAAGCCATTCTCACTATAGCTATATAAAACACGAGAGGATGAAGTCAGCACCAGGAAGATGGGTAAAATATATATTTGGTCACATGTGACAGCTCTAGTTATGAATCATATATACATAGTTATTTTGATTATTTTTTTCTTTTAAATGATCTTCCAGGTGCTATAAACCCAGCAGATAATTGCCTACAGAAATAAATTGGTATAGCATTAATATTTTAAGTGTGATTACAGCCTTTGTTAATGATATATCTATACTTTTTTAATGGACATAGCTGTAATATAAAGTATGACCACCTAATTTATTAGAAAAATCACTTCTAAATGCATCTAAAAGTTGTATTACCCTCTGTCTTTCCCATTTTCTGTGTTAATGCTGAGCTATGAAGCAGCACTGCTACTTCTTTTTGCCAAACCTGTAAGATTTTATCCTTTCAAAAAGAAGAGTATAGGATAGAAAGGTGCTTGTTGAAGTGGTGGCCTGGAGAGGAAAGTGAAGCCTGGTGTGGACAAACAGCTGTGTAGGGTCAGTTGGCTGCTGAAGAGGTTATCAGTGCTGCATTCTCTTACATTGGTTTGTTATCTGCCCAGTTTTTATATTTCTACTACCAATCTTCTGTTCCTACTTTGCAGCCACATTCCCTTTCTTAATGTTTTCCTTTTTCCTTCAGTCACATAAATACCCTTGTTCTTCTTGTTTCTATTTTATTGAACCTTCTGGGATAACTTCCTTGATCTGATTTCCCTGAAAAACTAAACTCTAAGAAAAATTTTGGAAGGACAGTTTTTTTCCAACCCTGCTGAAGTATAACATGCTACACATTTTATACTTGCTAACATCAGACTGTCTCCCTCTTCAGTAATGTGGTGGATGGTTTCTTTTCTGATTAATTGGCTACAGATTATCACAAGAAGAGGAATGGAGCAAGTTTCAGAGAATATTAACACTGCAGCTTTCAACTCCTGATACTCAGATAATTAATGATGTTTGTTGTCAAAATTGGTTACAGGGAAAATGTACGATCCCTTTGACTCTGGCTTTCATGTTTTTATTTTTCATAGATTGAAATGTCATATCTGCAAATGGTATTGTGCTAATAATTAAATCATAAAGAATCTAGTTGCAGCTGTGTAGCCTTATCAGTTAAAATTGTTTATTCCAGCTGTATTCTTCTCCAGAGCAGTCTTTCATAATTGGCATGCGAATCCTTTTTTTTTTTTTTAATTCCAGATTATCATATATTGTCTTTCATTAGTGATTTTTTCTTTTATTTCTCCTTTCTCCTGGTTTCCGTTGTTTTTCATGTCAGTACTTTCTGCTTTCCATTTTTAATGCAAGTTAAATTATCCAAATCATACAAAGATTTAGAACTTCAAATAAAACCTTATAATTTATCCATTGTGAATTTTTGCCATATTATTTAAAATGTATGAACAGAAAGAATCACAGATGTATGGAATCACACATTTCAGTTATGGTTTCATTAATATATAGCTGCTGAAATGAGAGTATTGGTATGTATAGCATGGAGAATGGAGTGATATATATATATTAGCATACTGAGGGTCTAATTGGCTTCTTGGTCAAATAAGGTTGACCAGTAAATGACACATTTTTATCTATTCAGTTGGGCTCAAAGTCTCTTTGAAATGCATTGGAAAATAAGAGATCAGATGTTATGTGAATGAAGGTTTTGAAAAATACCTTTCCAGTGTTCTGACAGCATCACTATGTATGAGGTTTATCAGGATGAGGTATCTAAAAGCAAGTGCTTCCTGTTGCATACATACATACGTTAATTGGGACTGTGATGTTCAAACAGTGAGCTACATCACAATTGAAGTTTGAGATCATTTGCTCTACTTAATGTAGCTGAAAGTTACATGTCTACATACAAGTTGTTATTTCTCAGCTCCTTGCTTCATTGTTGGGAAGAAATAGGCATTTCTCCATGACTCCATGACTGTTTCCTTCCTAGGAGGATGACACTGGAGAGATGAGACACGGGGGTTTAACCTAAAAATGAAGCCCTTGTGAATTTTCAAAGAAGAAAGAATACAGGAAGCCCATTTTAGAAAGGTAGACCTCTTTAAGATCTTCTGCGTGGGGCACACAAATGTGAGAGGATTTTTTCAGTTTTGGGTGTGAAGTGGTAAGGAGCACATGCAAGATAAAGGCATGATGGAATATGTAGAAAGTCAAAAGAATTCTGTATCTAGAATCAAAAAGCTTAGAAAAAACTAGGCCTGTGTGTTGCCACTTGGGAAGGCTCATAGTTTTCACTTTTTGTTTGATTTTGCCCACTGCGCATAATGCGTATGTGGGGAGAAAATATCTTGCATTGCTGCTGTGCTCCCTTCAGATAGCCATCTTTGCCCTTCTGCAAGTAAACAAGTAACCACTTTTTGTCACATTTCTTATGCTTCTAGTGTTTCCTTTTCTTCCTGCAAGGCTAATGTTTCCATCTGTGTACTATCATGCAGAAAAAACTGGGAGGCATCAGATAGTCTACAGGGATTAGCTCAATTCATGGCAAACATACAGGATCTGATTCTGACATCCTCTTTATGCATTTCCTTCACTGCACCACTGTCTGTCCTCTTAAATAAAGCACTGCAAAATCTGCTTCATCATGACTCAGCTTGATTATTCAGTTAAAATAATTAGCTGGTAGTTTATAGATGACATAAAGAGAAATTTTACCTCATGTCCTGTTAGCTAAGGTGGATCATCTAAAACAGTGTGGCGATTTCTCAGTAATGTGTAAAGAGAGATGATTTGTGCTTCTGTACTACAAAACTATGCATGTACCCATGCTTTGTTAACCTGTATGTATTGCTTGAGGGCTTGTGTGTACACAAGCACCAATATGTGTAAAATGTAGGAATAGAACTGAGGCATCAAGTTTACATACACATAGATTTGAGGCCGATAAAGGATTGGCCAGGAATTTATTACACAATCTATTTCCAGGGTGCCCATCTCCTGTCATTAGCCACTGCCAGAGTCTGTGGCCCTCTGAGGATCCTGAACCACTCCTGATATTTACTGAGCACAGCTGGCTGATGCAGAGTGTGGATTTGTTTCTCAGATTCCTTCTTTTAGGTTTTCAGACTCACTGGAAATATAGAACTCAAACTAGAGATCAGCAGGTGTATGGCAATACAAATAACAGAGCTGCCCCCACCTCAAGCATTGAATCATTTCAGCATTGGCTATCCCTGTATTTTATAAATCAAATGGGCACCTCTTCATTGGGTCATTTCTATATGCAGGTGCTGAACTCACAGTGAAGTGCTAGTCACTACAAAGACTGGGCTCAGACCATGTAACTTGGAATGTTGTTCCTGGAAGTTTTTGGAGTGCATGTTGTCATTGTGCAAAATTGTTTCTGCCTTTTATACAAGTCAAATGACAGCCACATCATAAATCATACTCCATTCACAAATGGAGTTCACTTGTGCATGTAGTTGGCCGATAATACGTGAGTGATGGAGGAGATGACATGAAGAGGCAGCAGAGACTAAAACAAAGGTTAATTACAGTATGTGTTCAGCTGTGACAGTAGCAGAACACAGCTGAGACTAATACTTTTCAGCACTACAAATCTGATGACTAATAGGAGAGATCTAATTATCTTTGCCCAGGACCCTCTGACTTTGTAGCACTGTGTAGGCTATGGAAATCATTATGAAATACAGATTTAAGATGGTGTAAACCAGTTTTACTATTTTGTCCTGAGTAAAACTACAGACCATCAGACCAGGTGTAGAACTAGCCAGATCTGTAACTGTTACAATTTGACATGTATAGGTAAGTTTGAAAGAAACTGGTTCTAGGTTTGTGTGTGTATGCAGGCATGTGTGCAACCATAGAATGGTTCTGAGTTGGTACATATTTTGTTTATTCATGAAACAAGCAAATTTAACCCTGCTGAGACAGCTATTGTTTCTCATATTGCTATAGCCATGTTGTAAGTGATGGCAGATGACTATTGATTTCCTAACATGCAGTTTGACCTAGTTAAGCTTAATTTTCAGAGCTAATTCATCTATTAATGGCAAGAAAAATTTATTCTTGCTTTGGCACGCTTCAAAATATGTTTCATAGTCTGCCCTGTAGCTGAAGATAAGACACATATTCCATCTTAATTAACTCTTTCTGCATTTACCTTTTCTTTGTCACTGGCAGCAAGATATGATCGGGAAGCAACTTGTCTCATCATCAGAACATTTGTTTCCCCTTGAGATTTCTATTGACCTCTGCTGAAGCTTTGTTTACAGTGAGAGCAATAAGCTTTCAGCACATTGGTTCTACCATATGGGACAGGTCCTGCAGACAAAGAAGATTGCTTAGGTCTCAAACCTGAGCAGGAAAGGCATTAATGCCAGCATAATGCTAAAAGCAATTGGATATTAGATAGTTTATGCCTTGGAAAGATCCCATTTTCTGAATTTACTGCATGGGCGCCCTGCTTATTTCTCTTTCCTTTCTTGTGTTGTAGCATTCGATTTCTCTGTCCAGCTTTCTTTCTCACAGTCTTATTCCTTTGTGAAGATCAGACTACTGCTGTCAGATTTCTTTCTTTTTTTTTTTTTTTTTTTTTTTTTTTTTTTTTTCTGCAGCTGATTTTTATTCAATGAGGAGCAAGTTTTGAGTGCAGCTACACGTTCTAGTGGTAGAAAACAGACACTGAAAAAAATTGCTCCATTTTTCAGTAAATCCTGGCATAAGGGTTGAAAGGGGTTAGACTGAGTGACCTGATTTCATGCAGCTCCACTCCCTGTGCATCTTGCAGCACTTAAAGCTTTTATTATCTTGGTATAATGTTAGTGTGCTTTAGAGGCAAAATATCTGAAAGCCTGGTCCCCATTCTGGATCCAGAGGTTGTGACTAAAGTGAGCTTTGTCTGAAAGGTAGGGAGAAGAGAATTTTACTGACCCTACTAGCTACTGAATCAAACCCTTGGAACTTCATTGCAGTCCTCCCTCTTCTTCCCCAGCTCATCCACCCTCTCTCCAGTAATTAACCAGTAAGACATACAGNTGTGAGCAACTTGGAATCCATTCCCCAAAAAAAAAAAAAAAACAAAAAAACACTACTAATATATATACTGTGCCTCAGTTACTGTGACTGCTGCATTGGGCAGATGCGAGTGAAGTCTCCACTTCATCTATTGTAAGGTCAAGAAGAGATGTGTCACTAAGCATGATTAAGGCTTTCTGCCTTCTGCACACAGCATTGTCTTTCATCCAACTTTCCCCTATGTCCCGATCTGGAATCGGGGGAGGTTTCTTTTCGATCCCAAGAGATGAAATTAAGACACAAACGAGGCCAAACGCCGTGCAACTAAACCTAGGTTTATTATCAAGGAATTGAGAGAGAATAGCAGTAGCACAGAGTGAAATGGAAAGGCAGAAATTAAGCAACAATTCGAGATAGGGTTGCAAGAATAGTCACCACCCGGGAGGTCCAGTAGGTGTTCCAGGGATTCATCGATTACTGAATCATAATACTGATGAATATTTGCTGAGCAAAGTGATGTCTGTTCAGTATGTGTTGATGTAATTAGTCTTGACTTGGGCTCAAAATATATCAGCCATGATTTGTTAGGAGCACTGATCTCAGGACAGTTTGTGGAGGCAGGTGCTGGATTCTTGTGGTGAGCTTCCACGTGCTGTCATATGCCATCTAGACATAGTAAGTATTTTACATCTAGTGCTGAGTGCTTATCTTACCCCTGCATACACGAGATCTGAGCCAATATTTCCTCCGCCCTTCTTGTGTACTTAGAAACATCCAGTCCTATGAACTTAGGCAGTTGAAAGTCTCAAGCCAACAAAATTTCACTTGTAAGAATTGTGCAGTCTGTTTTAAAATAAAAGGTAACTTATTCTTTTCAAGACTAACACTATCTCTTGCTAAAATTTACAGAATTTAAGGAATGTGTAGGTATCATCAATACCATTTGCTCAGCTCAGAGCAGAGGAGGCTGAGGGAGGCCTCATGGCAGCCTACGGCTTCCTCCCAGGGGAGTGGAGGGGCAGGAGCTAAGCTCTGCTCTCTGGGGACAGTGACAGGGCCTGAGGGGACAGCATGGAGTTGCGTCAGGGGAGGGTCAGGCTGGGGGTTAAGAAAAGGTTCTGCACCAGGGGGTGGTGGGCATGGCACAGGCTCCCCAGAGTATAGGCACGGCCCCAAGCTGCTGGAGCTCAAGGAGCTCTGGGACACCGTTGTCAGACACCGGGCTTGGGTGGTGCTGTGTGGGGCCAGGGGCTGGACTTGGTGACCCTTATGGGTCCTACCAGTTTGGGATATACTATGACTCTAAGTACCTCTGCTGAAGAGGTACCTAGAGCCACCAGAGCACCTAACGCGATATCATCTGTAGTGACTATTACAGAAGACACAACAGGTTACAAGAGGAACTTCTAATATAAAAGGTGTCTGCCTGTATGAAGAGTAGGCGCTTACTGTAAGCTAAAAACCAAACTAGTTTTTATCAAATAAATTATCCCTTTTTCTACAAAAGCTTCAATTTGTCAGTGAGATTTCTATTCCAATACAGATTTCAGGTCCTACTACGTTGTACAGATGTATTAGATTTACTAAAGCAGAAAGCAAATCCTTTGGGTTGAAGGCAGCCTGCATGGAAAGGTGATATATTTCTTTTCCTGTGATAATACAGCAGTGAAGCATTTCTTAATGTATACTGGAAAAGATGAATATTTCCAATTGAATATGACAGCAATAGCTGGAATTGTTCACTCTTCTGCTCTCTTCTTAATATATGGGGAATAACTTGATCTGTAGGTATTATACTTTACCTGTGGATTTATTTTCTTCTTCAGTTCATGACATAACAACAACAGAAATTTATGAGTTTGAGGTAAACATTTAGGATCATTGTTGGATTGTTGAGGAAAGTGTTTTATTGAGATAATTTCACATATGTCAAAATTCCTGCAGCTCTTTTGGGCCCTGTGGGCAGGCTGGAAGGCTCTTTGATAAAATGTCAGTGACTTTCAAATATTAAAATTTAGGAAATATGAGTTACTGCCTTTCAGGTGCTGTGCTGGTCATTTATTTACAAAAAGACCAAAATGGGTATAAAAGGGGGGACACAGTCATATAACAGCATTCAATATCAGGATATCATTTGTCTAAATGTCAGTGTTAAGCAGAGCCTACTCTCTGTTCTTTTCACCAGGCAGATCAGTGCAATGTGTCTGTCAGGAGATGAGACAAAGGTCTTGCTCTAGTTACTGCTAGTGTTGTGTCACAGAGGGCTCCAGCTTGGGTGGAGGCTGGAGGAGCTGCCGAGGAAGGACTGTGCCTCTTAGGGGGTGAGCTGTTTGTGGAGGGCAAGAGTAATCGTTACGTATTGTGACATAGATGCACAAAGGTTTTTGAAATATAAGTAGAATTAGGGCAGTAGCCTTCAAGGCATTTATAATTGGCCTAGAGATGGAAACAACTTGTCTAGTTTTTTTGCAACAGCCCTTTTCTCAAAGCAAGAGTAAAAAGGCCTTTCTGACTTGATCCTCCTTCTGAGGTTCTTTCTGCATGTAGGGGTAAATGAAACTGGAGAATACCATATCACCTTGGTGTGGAAAGCTTGTAGAGGTTAGTTATTTTGTGCTTTACAGATACTGAAATTTCAAATTTCAGACTTTCCCTTCATATTTTCATAGTTTGTTTTTAAGTACAGAAACAGCTGTTTTTATAAATTACACACACTTTTCTATGTGTATCTTCTGATGCCAATTTTTAAACAATGAAAAAGCTGCATTTTGTGTCCCTTGCAGTGCTGTGACTAACAGTTTGGTGAAACATGCACATTTAGAACGTAATATTCCTCCATCCTAAACTGAACCACTTCTCTCCCACTTTATTTCATCTCCAGGGCAGCTGTTCTGGTGAGGGTCCTTCTTTCAGTGCTAATAGCACAAATGTCAACTTGCAGAGTTGTTGCCCCATATTCTCAAATAATATTAGTTGGCAGGCAATAACTACAGCAGCTATCTTGTGAGGGCTGTGGTGACAAAGATAAACCTCAGGCTAATTTTCTAAACAAAATCAGTCAGCTTGAGCAAGTCTTCCTGTTTAAAAATTAGATAACGATGATCTTAGCTGTAATATTTTAAATTATGTAGTAAATAAAGAGTGGGATGTTTCCTCATGTAGTTAGCTCTTAATTGTCATTTACAGTGGCAGTGACAGGATAAGCCAATATCTTTGATCAGTTTAGAGGTCGTACAAAAATTTATTTGGGCAACAGTATGGAAAACGTACATTTGTTTACACTGTGGGGAATAATGTGTTTTTCTCCCATTTTTTGAAAATTGGCACTAACTGTATTTTATCATGACATAAATTTCCCAGGGAAACAGTAGGTATTGATCCATAAATTACAAATGTTTTTTCCTTGATCTTTCTTCAGAGTAAGTAGTTTTCTATAGTAAAAAATAAAAAGCTATATATATAGCTCTGGATATACAATAGAGAGGATTCAGCAGAGGATATGAACTGAAATGTTATCATCGTTATATATATCTGTGCATCTTGATACTGTGCACGTACAAATGGGAAATGGGGAAGCGTCTTTTTATTTTGATGTGTGGGGGTTTTAGTAAAGATGGTGCTGTATGAGCTAAGGAAAAAAATCCATGTGAATAAAACAGTCATGGATCTATTCAGACTGGAGAATTGTTTGGTGTTAAATACAGCTCATACTCTCATGAGGTTAATATGCAGGAAGCAGTCAGTGTGCACTTGGTCTGACAAATGCCATGGGTTTACCCGGTACAACTAAACTTTAATAGGGGAACCATCCTGGAAGACAGTTTGTGAGAATTCCATCTTTTTCCAGTTTAATGTTAAATGCATCTGAAGTAGTTATGTTGCACTGTGTGATTATACATGTGCAGAAATGGGCACTGCTCAGATAAGGGTCTGAAATGGGTCTGAACCTAGGCTAGAGGGTAAAATCTAAGCATTTAAGACTGATTAACATAAAAGATCTCCAACCAGAGCCTCTCCAGGGCTTATTTTCAAGCTCTGCCAAAACACAAACTTTTCTGGACCGGTACCTAAGTGGGACCAAAATTTCATATGACCAAGTTTGTAACCCTAAACCAGAATGTGACATCCAGTATGGAAGTGCTGAGGAATGTGGGAGAGGCAGATTGAAGTCCTGTTTGCATTCTCTGTAATCCTAGTTTACACTTTCCATCTCTAAGGGCATCTGAATAGAGAAGATAGACTTCTCTGTGTCTTGGGTAGCTGAGGGACCATGTTAATTAAGACCTCTGTGTTTAGGCCTCACACATGAGCTCTGCTGTGAACCAGTCAGAGTTTCAAAACCCAGACACTTCAAATGAGAGCAATCAGAAAGCCCTGCAATGAAGCGTTCATAGAGGAAGCAGAAACATTGTGTAGGACATTATCAAAAAGCATCCTGTAGACTTAGCTATAATTGTGTGGCAACTCTGGACTACAGGCTTTCATAACTAGGGCATTTTGCAACGTAATTTTGTCAGGAAATATGGTTTGCAGCAAATAAGTCACCGAATTTTGGGTCCCAATATATGTAATTTAATCCTATTAAATTTGTTTTCCTCATTTACAGCAGCACCACCAGCAAACAAAACAGTGATTCTGTGCTGTTAAAGTTTCCCAGATGCAGTCTGTGCCAGAGACTACACAGACACTGCCATTAAGGCTCCCTGAGAGCCTGCTCTGAGCAGCAGAAAATGTGCTGCATTTTCCGGATGTCCTCATAAGGCTGAATGTGAAATTAGGCTTATTGTTTGAAAGCAAAGCATGCATATAATGAGTCAATAAATAACAGACATCAAATGTAATACTGAGTCTTGCAAAACATATATTATGTTCTTTTTCCCCTCTTTTGTATTTAATACTCTGTGCCAGTTGTTCAGCTAGTGCCTTACTGTGGGTTGGATAACAGATTTGTTATTAAATGAAAACAAATTGTGCTTTTGAGTTGACATTGTCTAGAAGATTCCTTCCTGAGAAGTTCTGACTTATTTCCATTTCAACAGCTGCTGTGTTATGTCCTACAGTGCACAATACAAACTAAATTCTGTGCTACCTAGAATATATGTTTTGTCTTCAACTTTGCTGTTTTTCATGGGCCTGGTAATTTGGTTCTTGTGAGGTAGTTAATGCACACATTTTTTTTGCTTGCAGGCTGTTTGAGGGCTCTGAAATTATTTATTTTATTTTTTTTTTTAAGGCTCTGGAAAGACTTTGAACTTCAAACCTGCAATTTTTATATTATTCTTAATTAGCCTCACTCTAATAGACGGTGAATCAGACAGCATCTCTGTGTTGTTAAGAGGGAAAGTTCTAAGCTACATTTTGGAGGTGTTTTTTTTTTTTCAGTAGTATTTCAGCTACCACCCGGGTTACCTTTTATCTGTGCCTGAATTTAAGCTTGCATGAGGAGCCATTGTTAATAACTAGGAGGGAGGCAATCTGCTACAGATAGGTCAGTGATGGCTAGGACAGATTTAGCTAGGACAGTTTCTTAATTTTTCTCTGTTGTAGAGGTGGGCTTGCTATGGATTAACTTCTCCATCTGTAGCAGTGGTGGCTCAAAATGTCTGATCATAATTAGGTTTTACTGCCTGAAATGGGGCAATACCTTTGCTGGCCTCGACATCTTCCTTAAGGTATAATATCTAACATAGAGGGTTTTTGTTGTGACATACCCTGTCACATTTAAGTGATGCCAGAAAATATTCTGAAGGTACAAACCTTCAGGAGAAAAGGCTTTGATCCTGAGATGAAATCTAGGCTAGCAATGCACTTTATAACAATCACTCCTAATGTCCTTGGTCCAATGGCCTGAGGCTTACTTGAAATCCTTGATATTTCTAGTCTGTCTTGTAGAGGAGACTGCTTTGTACCAATTCCCAGACAAAGCT
>VXAV01003484.1:28091-38936 GCA_013399715.1 Alectura lathami
CCTTTGTGTGTGAAAAGATCCTTTTAGCATAAACAAGACTCATAGACTCATAGAATGGCTTTGATTGGAAGAGACTTGAAAGGTTATGTTGTACCAGCCCTCCTGCAATGGGCAGGGACACATCCCACTGGCCTTGAACACTTCTAGGGATTATTGAAATGTTTTATTCAATTGAGGCTTCTTTTTAAGACATTTTAAATAGATGGCCTGGCAAATCGTCATCAGATTTGGAGAAAATGATTCTTTTGTCCATTGTAACAAGTGGATTTAAATACTAACATTTTTTTTTTTTATAAATAAGTACTTATTAATTACTGCAGTACATGTAGCATTATTACTCCACTCTATATAATAAGCTACATTGTTTGTATTTTGAATCCCAATACATGAACATGATAAATAATCCAGAACTGTTTTGTCAACTAAAGATTAGATTAATGGAGAGGGTTGTTCTTTGCAAGTGATCTGAATCAACACTAGGGACATTTGGCTTTACTAAAATCATAGAATAGCACTGGAAGGGGACCCACAAGGACCATCAAGTCCAACTCCTGGCTCCGCACAGGACCATCCAAAAGCCAAACCCTGTGTCTGAGAGCAGTGTCCAAACGCTCCTTGAACACCGGCAGCTTGGTTACAATAACTATCAAGAAATATGAATTTTGTGCACTGTAGCTGGAATGATCTGATATCTGTTTTGTGGGTGGGAGATGAAATTGCAACCACATTTGTAACATTAAGGCTGGAGGTAGCCAACAGGAAGAATATTAAATGCAGTAGGTGTAAAACTTACAGACTAATTAAAGGATTTGGTCACAAAGGTATTTGTTCAATAACCTCTATCAGGCTACTATGTAGGTAAATGGAGGAGAAAAAAACAACAATAATGTTATAGCAAGAAGAATGATAGCAGGGTGAATCCTTGCTGACATCAACTGTGGCAGAGATTCACTGACACCAGTGGAGCTGGCAGCTTGTATCAGCTCTATAAAAACTGGGTCACATCCAAGAGTTCAAAAGCAAGGTTGAGCCTATTAGGATTTTTCTTGTCTTGTTACAGGAGTACATACGTTTGGCTTTAGAAATAGGGCAATTGTTGCTAATGCAAATCTGCTTTTAGATGTCAACTTTGTATAGAAAACTCCTTTGCTTGGTATTGTTTCCTTGAGTGATTATTTAACGCAATTAACCTGAATGCGGGAATCTTTGTAACTCATTGATAATTGCCTGTGATCATGCATTGATCCCATTGAGGAGTCTAGTAGAATTCCAACGCATAGGCTGTTCTAGAGGAAATCAAAATATTCATGTCCTCTGTGCAGATGGCTGAATGATTTGAACATCCTGGGAAATGGAGCAGAGAGCATGAAAAGGTACAGAAGAGCTTGTCTGCTTGTACAGGCTGAGGGCCCACAGAGGGACTTTCAGTATGAACTTGCAAATTATACTTCTGCTTCCCTCATATGTGTCAACCTTGAACAGTGCAAAGCATCTTCTTGCTGGGGTCAGTGATTTGGCTTACAGAAAATGTGATAAGTGGCTAATTAGATGGATTCTATGTCTGCCTCATGCACAATTACCTAATTGCCAGAAATTTTATATGCTGCTTGTGTTTTGTGAGGTAAGTGGAGACAGGGATCACATATCTTTCTGTGGCAACATGCAAGTCTGGATTTCATTATACAAATTTATTTTATAAAACTGGTACTCAGTCTCTGGATTATTTCTTGCACAGATAGTGCTTCATAATCAAGATTATGTTTTTATGATAGAAAATCGACAATGGAACTGTTTCTATACATCTGAATATTTGTCTATATGCTTTTCTGCCTCAAAGTCAGCCTACTGCCTTTTAAAATCTTCTCCTTTCTTCTCCCCCCACTTGCATTTCAGGGAGATTTCTTCTTGCATCTTTAAAGTATCCAAGCGATGAAAGAGGCTTTGTTCATGCATCTTTTTCAAGGGAAAAGCAGTTAACTACTGACACTTTAGATTAAGGATAAAATCCAAACAGAGTCAGAAATTAAGATCTGATTGGAAATCTTGGAGTCTACGAAACCAAGTTAAATGAAAGTTGAAGAGGTTCTGATCTTACTTTATTTTCTAATGGCTTAAATTCATTTCCTCAGCCCAGCAATTTTAATTACATAGGAAGGAATATCCAGTTATACCCAAGTAGGTAATTGCTAATGTAACAAGCCAATTACCTGCAAATTTTTGGAACAATGAACTGTTAAATAAAGAGCGTGATAAAAGTGGACTGTTACAGATGGCTTAGAGCTGGGCTCCCAGATTAGCCCTGTGGCATTGAAAGATTTTGCTGAAAGAGTGAAGGGGTTTCCCAACACTCAGCTAAAATAGTCCACTTTCATGGAAGAGCTTCAATGTGTGTGTAGACCTCAGGTTTGACATTACTTCTTCATTGAAATGATCACTAGCTTTCTATCTTTTTGTATACATTTGTGGTTTGAGAAGAGGAAAAATTAGACAGAACAGCCTTGAAGTGAGTTACAGTTGCACAGTTACAGGACATGTAAGTGATTAATGCAGTAAATGAACATTTCATCGCTCCTTGGTCACAGTCTGTAGCTTCACAGCCTGTGAAAGGTACTGTTTGCTCGTCAGTGGAAGTTTGAATACACCCCCAAGTTAACAACCACTGTGCTTTAACACAGCCTTCGGTTGCCTTGAGAATTGAGCTGCTGGAATCCGTCCCTGCAACTGAGAAAGTTTACAGAATCACAGAATGTTAGAGATTGGAAGGGACCTCGAAAGATCATCTAGTCCAATCCCCCTGCCGAAGCAGGAACACCTAGATCTGTATCTCAGATAAATATTTGCACACTGTTGGGATGCTTAGGACTTTTACAGGCAGACTGTCTAGTCTACACTGTGATATAACATGCCATTTTCAGGCACTTCAGCATTATCTTAACAACAAATGAGAAGTAATGAGATTAATGGTGCTTTGTTCACTTTTTTTTGTGTGTGAGTGCTATAGAGCAGTTGTGACCTAAACTGGGCAGCTATTTTGATTCTGAAGAAGTGAAGCAGGAAAAACTGTTACTTCACAGTAAGCCCAAGAAAATTATTCTTGTCATTTTCTCAGCACATTTGTACCACCTGTCACTCAGACACTCAGATGACTTGTTAGAAATGAAAAATACTATTTTTCTTTGCTGAGTCCAAAGCACCATTTGACTTCTTCAGTGATATTGTGCCTAGGAGGCCATGGTTCAAGGAAATAACTATTGGATATGCCTTCCACAGGGGTTTCTAGAAACTGACAAATCTTTTGGTCTAACAATGTGATGTCAATACTGTTTATATCACAGGAGACTGTAAGAGGCCAGACCAGAATTTAGTGATTGACGTGTCCTTGACTCAATGTGTCTTAAAAATATGAAGTTGAGTGTGCTTGGCTTGTTCTCTCAAGACATATCTCATCAGTTATTTGAGATGGAGGAGCTGGGGAGTTGAACTGAGTTTATTCACATTTTCTAAGCTCACTTGGACTTTGATTAATATTCCAGTGTCCTAAACAGTAGCAGTTCCTTGCATAATGCAACAGCTGTCCCTTGTAGCCCTTGTTCTAATGCTGTGTGTAGAGACAGCTGGTCTTATACCCTTTAAACCCAATGCCAAGCACCTAACAGGTGTGCAGACTAAAGCATCCCTTAAAACCATCTCCTCCAGGAGTCTCTTGTCTATTTAGACTGATGGTGGTTGGTGGGGCAGTTGACCAGTGAAGAAAATAAATGAGAGGAAATGAACAAAGGAGGTTTCAGCAGGGTAACTGAGATTGCAATGAGTGGTGGAAGGAGAAAAATAGTGAGAAAATGAACAACAGATACAGTAACTGAAAGTCCAGAAAACAATTCAGAGTCTGGTTCGGTTTCCACATATGTATGTGATCAAAAAAAAAACCACAAAATTTTACCGGTGACACCAGCCTTGGAACACTTGCGCTCCCTGGGGGAGGAATCTGCTGGTACACCGCTATCCCTGCTCTGCTGCTGGTTGAGCTGGCACCGGAACTGAGTGATGTGTATATACTTAATAATTAAGACTCTATATTGAAAACAAATCCAAAAATAAAGAACAAAGTTAAAAAGGAAAATGTGTGGGAGAAATGAAAAAGTGTTCTTTTAAGACCAAAAAAAAAAAAAAAAAAAATGCATATCTAAATTATAAAATATAAGTTTAGACTGTGGGACTCTAGCGACTAAGAATGACTTAAGGAAGTAGACAATAAAAGAGTGAAGAAAATGTAGGCCATGTGGTCCATTAAATAGTGTTATAAAGGCTTTCACAGGTATTTGGATTTCAAATTAAATTAAACTGCATTAAATTGCTTCAGTTTTAATAAGGAAAATTAAAACAGATCTTTTGAAATATGAATAAAGATTCAATTTATATCTGTAATCTTTGAAGTCCTATTTCTAATGTAGCTGCTCCTCATTGGACTGGAGATGGAATGCAAGCATTCCTCACCTTGTTCTTTCTCTGAGGTATATACAGTGCACAAAAGCTGGAAACCATTTAATGCAGGAAATTCAACTAGATGGCTGCTAGTCAAAATGTTAAGAAAAGTAGATTTAAAGTAAGTCAATCCTTTAAAATATATATATATAAAATCCTAATTCCTTGTACTGTGCACATTGGTTTTTTTAAGCACTACATTTTCTGTTAAACAGGTATTGCAATGTTTGAGATTATCTTGACTTCATCAAAGCACTACACATGTGACAACTATCAACAGAGATGTATTTAAAGGGCCAATACTCCATATAATGGTTTAGCAGCACACATACTAATAAAGGAGTATTTCTCAGACTATTGATTCACTCAGCAGGTAAACGCATGAAGCCCTGGTCTGCCACAAGTTCTGCATGTAATGAATTCTCCTAGATGAATATATTCTCATCTCCTATGAAAATGAAAGTTTGTCCAGAAAATTGCAAGCACAGTAAACATCTTGCAGGGACAGAATGTCTTATATAGACACAAAATGAAGTACATAAACCTGTATATACACGGTATGTAGTCAGTTGTTTTGTGTAGTTCAAGTAACTGAATTCAGAACCAGTCTGGAAAGGAAGATCCTGGAACCTAATTCTGCTCAACAGCAATAACTCTGACGGAGCAAGCTGCTCTTGGAATTCTGCCCCAATATCTGATGTCAAAAAGAAAATTTAATATTATGCCTTCAGGTTGTTTTTCATTTCTGGGTTTGTTATTTAATCATGGAAGAATTTTACATAATACTCTGTCTGTAATTTGATTATTTTACATTTGGAGCCTCTGCTTAAATGCCATGTTTCCCTTGAAAATGAGTACTTGAGAGCCCTGATGTTCTTGGACCTCTGCAGTCCTGGTTAGATCTGGATAAAACCTGATTCTCTAAAGCCTTCTAATTACAAATTGCTTCTATAATCCCTTTTAACGCTGTCTTTGCATTTCTATTGGCTTCACTTTTTGAGTCTGTCACCTAGCCACCAACTTCTTTTGTTGCTGAATCATGCTTTGAAAGAGGATAAGTTTTGTGGATTTTTTTTGTTTGTTTGTTTTGTTTTGGTGTCTGAGAAAGAGCTGGTAGGGATCCATTGTTGTTGCTGTGTGTGGTTAGAGTCTGAGTGCTTCATTCTACTGCCTCTGAAATCCCCAAGGAACTTCTCTCCCTCAGGGTACTTGCTTCTCACCAAAGACGAGGAGGTTCTGCGTGAGCCAGACTTCAAACCAATTAGAAACAAGCTGGTGTAAGACTTCTTTGTGTACGTGACCGCTGGATTTCTGTAGCCCTTTGATATGGTTTGAATCTATATGTACAGAGGTAATGGCTCATTCACAGGTATATATCTGCAGCTGTACTCTACTTCATGTAATATTTCCTTGTAATGACTATTTCAAGATAAACTACTTGCCATAACTGACATAAATTAAATGCGCAGAACCCACAGTTCAGTTTCCACTCCAGCAGTTCAGTTTGAGGGTTTATATTCACGTGAACAGGAAGTAGTCACCCATTTGACGATCTGTCTCACAGCCTAAATCACAACCCCAAAATGTTTTGTGCCTGAAAAAATGATCTCTGCAACCTCATCATGCTGATTTCTTTTGACTGGTTAAGTCCGTAATGTGAAAGGGTAGTCTGTGTAACCACATTGCCACTCCTGCAGTCATGTGGCTGTACTAGAAAATTGTGATGCAGAGGGGGAGTACACGGAGAGTAAGATAAATTCACTTTGTTGCTAGTTAAAAATAGAGTAGGATGGTGGAGAAAAACAAACAAACAAACAAAGATCCTAAAATGACCTTACCGCAATCCCTCCCTTCTTCCAAGGCTCAACCTCACTCCTTGGTTACTGGCTCCTCTGCCCCTCCTCTCTCCCAGGAGGCACACGGGACGGGGGAGCAGGGCCTGCAGTCAGCCCAGGAGGTTCTCTTTGCGGCTGCTTCCTCCTCACACTTTGCCCCTCCTTTGCTTGGTGTCTTCTCAGGTATGTGCAAAACCCAGAAAAGTATCAGACACGTCCTTGTGCACCGTACAGAGGTACAGAGCCATCTCCAGGGGTTGCAGGCCACTAGTGATATGTTCAAAAACTGATATTGTTAACTTCTAGAGAAGTCAGTGGCTGCTTTTTCTAGTTAGTCCAGTGGAGACTTTTGTAAACCATGTCCTTAATAATATAGTAGTCCTAAGTGTTTATAGAACATGCTCCAATGACATCATGTTAGGTTCTGTGTATTAGTGTTTCTGCATAGGTTTTACTCCAAGCATGTACAAAACATTCCAGCCATCATTGTACACCACCTAGAGAAAGTGTTTTTGCAACAGCCCTGTTGTTGTCTTTAATAATGTTGGTGACTTTTGATGCTTGTTCATACTTTTTAAAAGTACATTTTAATTCCTTTCTATAAAAGAGAGTTCAAAAATCTACATTTTTGAACTGTTAGTTCTCAGGAATGTTTTTCTTGCACAATGTCTAGTCACCTGTAAATGGGCATAAGTTCAGGCTGATTGCAATGAAAATGTGGTACGTTCATGACATTAGCAGTCAGCCTCTGAAGTCTTTGGCAAAATCCTATTAAAGTGGGTAAGGCTTTTACCCGGAGTACAGGAGTTGCTGTAAATTACAAATGCTGTTTTGCTGAGATAAAGTAAGCACTTCCGAGCATGAAAGTGTTGCTGTTTTTGGGTACATGTGAGGAAAATGTTTACTGGTTTTGTGGATTATTACTTTCCTATGAAGGAAGATACATTTTCTTGTATCTTGTAAGTGAAAGGCCATGCCTGTCACTTTCTTTTCCTTCAAAATCCTGCAAAACTGCTGCATGTGCCTTTTATTGTGGGAGCGGTAACATTCCTAGAGATCTTTTTTTGTCTTTCTTTCACCCCTCCTGTGTGAAATATAGGTATATATGCCATATTTTGCATCTCTGCTTTAATTTTGATTGGGTGGAATAGTGCAGGGGGAAAAAACTGCTGAGATCTGTAGAAGCCTACTGGAAGTAAGAAACTTCCTTTCTGTGGTATGTGGTATACTGGGAAATTATCTTTCCTGGCTTCTAAAATTTCAAAGCTGATTCAGTTCTAGTAATCTGGGCAAAAGCATTTAGGATGGGATGTAAACTCTTGGATTATCAATGTTGAGAAACACCAAACTGAATAGTATTTTGTAAACTATATTCTGAACCTTTTATACCCATGCACACTACCTCTCAGAAGAGCCAACAGATATCAGCTAAAAATTTCCCCTATGTCTCATTATGCTGACTTACCGCAACATCTCCAGGGAGTTCCTGATCACTGTGCATTGTATCATGTGGAAGTGGGTTTATAACCTAAAGAAAGAAAATTGAGAGAGCCCTGTAACTTTAAATCCCAAAATGCACTGTAGCAACATTTCTAAGCATGATAATATTTTGGTTTAAAGTATTTCATTACGAATAAAAATAGCAGCAATAGTAAGAAAGGAGTAGTGCTAAGCAGGAAAAGTGTGGGGTGGTGGGAAAGTCTAGAAATGAAACACAAGTGGGCTTTGGAATGCAACATTGGTTAAAAATCCTCAGCTACCTTGAAGTTATTTATGTGATGAGTGTGGTGCTACTGGGTTATACTTCCAGTTCAAGGAAACTCATTTCCTAATACTCCTCTTTTTTGAAGACAAGGTTTATTCGTGCTTCAACATGCTGTCTATATGATAGGAGGAGGAGTTTCTGATTTCTCTTGAGATATCCAGTCACATCCCTGACTCTCATCCAAACATTCTGACAACTTTGACCCATATTCTTGGTCAAGCTTGCCAAAACATGCAGGCAGAATCAGAACCCAAATCCAAATTGCTGTCATTTTTCCCTGCCTGAGACTTGAGTATAACGCAGTATAGACCTATAACAGCAATGCACTATTCCTTGATTATTTAAAGGGAAAACAATTCAAGAGCTGATGACCACAGTGACCCCCCGTGAAGATGTCCACAAACAGCAAGGCTAGTGGAGTTCAGGCCTGAAAGACCCAGAACTCCTGTTTTTATTTTGTAAATGTTGTACTTTAGGATTTCCTGGCTTCCCACTGCGTTTAATTGCCTAGTCCCCAGAGAGAACTTTCTTGGTGTGACAGACAGCCTTGCACATACTTATTCATGTGAGGACAGTTTTATAGAATATCTGACTGTGTGCTAGAACACCAGCTGTTGGTCTCCACTGAGGTGTGCAGTCCTCATCTGTACTTAGTTTGATTACTTTTGTTGCACTTCAAATTCATTACCTCTTCAGAAGCCCTACATTTAATTGGCAGTCAAGTCATGTTGTTCCTTTTCTATTTTTCAGTCTTTGCTATATACTTTAAGGCAAATGATCTTTTCTTGCTCAGACTATCAGGACGTTTGGCTGCTGTTTTCAAGAGCACTGTAAAATTAATGCATTGAGACAGATTTATGATAAGAAAATGCCTTGTAACTTCTATTGTTATTACTGAAGGAAGACGGAAACAATTTAGAAGGTAGAAAAGGTAGCACGTGGTGTATTTAGATTTCTGTACTATCTATGCGGTGGTAGATGAACAGTAATACTCTGGTGTTGACAAACAGGGCTTTGAATGAATCCCATGATGGACTGTTGTTTGTGTGATATGTACAAGTGCATGTGATGACTATTGCCTGGAACATGCAACACAGGGAGAAGAGGCATTTTCTTTGCAATGTTTGAATTGAAGATGATTGACTTGTTACTGTAGACAACTGCTCTCATTGCTGGGCTTTTGTTGACTTTTGACAGTGAGCTATCCCTGGCAAGAACCTAAAGTCTGAAATAATGTCATGATCAACCAAAATGGTTCTTTGCTTGCTCAAAGCATTTGATTGTGTCCCACTTCTCAATGGTGAGCCCAGAGGTATCAAGGTACTTAAGTAGCTATAAACTTCTGTTTCGTCACAGTGAAAGGTTAGCTGCAAAGGAGTCCACACTCAGAAGCTGTAGTATATTCCTGCTGCTTGCAGCGTGCTTCCTGTTGTGAGTCGCACTGGTATTATTGTTTTGTTAAAGAAAGTAAATTTGTGATACTCTAATAGCTGTATCTTGCTACATTTCCCCATCATACTGTTGAATCTCAGTACTTTGGTTGCATCAACTCTTAGCTATGTTGCAAACTCAAGGTTATTAAATACATTTGGGGGAAAAAAAAAGTCTAACTGTAGGGCACAGAAGCACCCTGTCAATGCTAGAGGGTGTTTTGACTTTCGTCTTAGAGAAGGGAAGCTGGAGTGAGTGCAAGGGTACCTGCAGGCCTGTGGAGGGAGGAAAGCTGCAGACACAGGCAGTAACTTGTTGGCTTTCGTTTCCAATACTTCTAAAAGGTATGATGAAGAAGGCCATTGGGAAAGAAGGAAAGATGTCTGGATGCTGGGTTCTCCCTTTAATAGGCTTGGGTAAATGAAACTAAGTTTGGGAATACAGAAAAGCTCCTGGGAACTTATTTGATTTGATTGCTAAACATTTTGAAGTGTGCTTATTGCTATAAGGAAGGAAATCTGGAAAAGGTCAAGTATGAATTAGATGAGAAATACAAAAAGGAATTGCTTGAGATGGTCATTAAATAAGACAAAAATGAGATTCGGGAATGGAACACTATCACCGTAAAGGTGAAACATCTCAGCATAAATCAGTAAAGACAGTGAAACTGGAACAAGTCTATCCAAGGTGCATTGATTTTGTAGAGGTCCAGTTCCAATCTGGTGAAATTGATATTTTGCAAGAACCTCATATTCCAGCTTACATGCCTGCTTGTGAAGACCTTGCAAAGACTAAAGGTCAGTTTATCCATTTCTGTCTACTGTACTTACATACTTCTAACACAAGCATTGCCATCATGTCTAGGTAGTAGGAAAAATGATCAATATTTTTATCTGTTGCGCTGAGGAATATCCAAAGCCCTGCTACATTAGGCTCTGAGTGACTGAAGCAAAGACAGCCACTGCCCCTGGGAACTAACAATCTGGTATTTCAGGCAATAACACAGGAACAAGTGAATAATCAGATGAGAAGGAAACAAAGGCAAGGTAACTACACCTCTCTATAGGTGGAGGAGGTGTTCAGTGTAGCAGAGTGACTGGAGCCTAGGTCTCCAGAGTATCAAGTTGCTTGTCTGAGACAGGACCACTCATGTAGTGATGTTGGAGTGTCCTTCCTGATGCTCTGCTGCTTTCCTGCCTACTCTGGATGGGGGAAGGCCCATAGTCTTGCTGATCTGAATTGATCCAAACTGATCCGAACACAAATCTCAAGTGTATATGTTGGGATTCCATCTTACTTGCCCGCCCCACCCCACCCCCCCCCCCTTTTTTT
>VXAV01003484.1:46567-59453 GCA_013399715.1 Alectura lathami
GATGTGTTTTTGTTTTATACTGGTCTTGCTCTAAATACCTGTTTATAGGACAACTGCTTATTCAGATTGATCACAGTTTAGGGGATCCTACTGTGTAGAAATCAAACTCATTGGATGATTGCACTTGCACAGAAGGATCATGATCATAAGCAGGAGAAAAAGAACTGGAACGGTAAGAGCTCTTACCATGACGGTTTTTGCAATGGTACCAGAAGTATTGTCATAGTTGTACCAACTCCTCATGATTTGCAAAGTGGGTCATCTGTACAGGGATTATCAGCTCACTTTGCACAAGCTATTAGCTCCCTTCCAGTGGTGAGGTTACCAGCTGTCTGGGGCTGGCTGACTCTTTTGTCAGCTCTCACTTTCTGCAAAATTTCCGACAACAGCACCAAAAAAGTTCTGATCAATTTATATACCTTTTCCCTTCCTGGTATGTCCCTGCTGCCCTTTCAGGGAAGGATAAAGGCTGTGGTGTCTTTGAGTCCTAACTATGGTGTATCATTGAAAATCTCTTTGCAGTGAAAACCAATGTAAATCATCTAGATGCTAAATGAGAGGAAAGAGAACAGAACTGTCTTATGAATGAGAGTCTGGGGATTAAAGTCTTCTTCATGTGCCATGTGATGCTCTGAGTAATTTTTACTGATCCATTAAAAGGTGAAACTATGCAAAAAAATGCTCTCCCCCCCACGCACTGACTCTCTCTTTAGTATTCTGTATTACTGTTAATTTTCAGGATGCTTTTGGAAGCATTTATTTGGAAATATCTTCCATTCACACAATGTCTAGCCATAAATCTGCTAGCTAGGGGTCAGCTGAATCAGTGATAGATGTCAGTTCTAATCTTTTATCTTTTTTCTTTTTGTGGGAAAAAAAAAAAAAAAAGAGATTTATCTAACACTAGCAGCTTCTGAATCAACTGAAAATTGCTGTCGGTTGCATTCATTTTTTAACATTATTTTGTTCATATAAACACTGAGGGCCAAATGAGACGTGATGCATCGTCATGTGGCACAGGCCATGGAGTGGTACAAAGGGAAAAGTGGAAGAAACAACTGCATATGCTCTTGAGCTATCTTCAGGTATTGCAGTTGGTCATCTGCACTTTTATAGAACTAACTCTTAGATGCACTAGTTCTGATAAATGAGGGCTTGTTTTGCATATATGCCATAGCAAAGAGAAGCAATTGCTTCTCTGGATTCTGTAGACAGGATATTTCCACCAAGAATATGCTTCCTTAAGATTTCCTGCTATGGTACATCCATCATAAACATCCTTACATAAAGATTGAAATGGAATAGATCTCCGAAATCATTTGTAGCATTGAAACAGTAACACTTCTATGGAATATCTGAAAACTCAGTGAGAGTATCAGTGTCTTCTGTAGTCAGTGCCTTCTCATCTCTAGTTTTCTTCTTCCAGCTTTCATCTTTACAAGCTAGACTTCTGCCAGCTCAGGTTCTGCACTCAGCAAATGTGCCTGGAAATTCAGAGTTAAACAACCTTCTGTCCCTCCCTCCCTTCCATTGTCAACACAATTAACACTACTTTTTGCATGCTCTGGCAGCCAAGGAGCAAGATGTTGTAGCAAGGTGAGATGTTAGTAGCCACTTGAGGAGCGAGCCATGTGAAGCCTTGCCTGGCCCTCTCTGTTCATGACCATGTCACTTGCACAGCTCCAGCTGCACAGGGAAGTGGCCCAGAGCCAAGCAATGCTTGATTCTGGCAGACTGTGAGAGGCTCTGCAAGCTGAGTACTGAAAGGCTGCATTAAGCGTTCAAAACATGGCCTGACTGCTACTCCGTTGGCACACGAAAAATGCAGTTCAGGCACATTTATTTGCTTACTCCTTTTAAATCGAGCTTTGTATGTGGGACAGAGCACATTTAAATTCATCGTGTGGTTTTGAAAATGCCCTTTCCATCTAATACTTTAGCTGTAGGGAAGGCCAAACTCAAATTTTGTTCACCTTGGCAATGACCCTGTTAACAAATCTATGAAGTCTCATCAAGGATGTTCAGTTTCCTGGGTCCAATACATTTCTGTGTGGTGCCATTTGTAAATGGCAGCAAGAGAGAAAGCTTACAGGAAAGCTTTTCTTGCCTGCCTGATGTGGTTTCTTATTCTTAGTCATGCAGCTGCTTGCAGGCATTCATTGTGCTATGTTAGTTTCAGTCTATGGGTGGCAGTCACTTTCTAAATTTCTTGCACAGTGATTGCAGTCTTTCCTGCGCTAGCCTTATCAAATTTGCTGTTAGTAACACACATCAACAGGCAATCGATAAAATCAGAGCTAATTACATAATGTGGTATTTTTTTTTTTTTTTAAAGAACTGTCTGCAGCACAAGCAGATGTTAAATGAAAGCTAATAAAGTGTGTCATCTTTTAAATAAGGGTATGCCCCGGGATTTTATACTGGACAAATTCTGAGCCACAAAAGGCAATTTTCATAGAGGCTTGCATGCATGGAAATAATGAAATAATCGTGCAAGCAGTGCATATCGGAGCTAAACCTGAGCAATCATTACAGATCTCTGCAAACTCTTGTTAGAAAATCAGAGATACGAGACAAAGGTAGCAGGCAGTGCAGCTAGCAAACTATCATGCTGCTTAATAGTGAAGATATACTATCAAAGTCCTGGTGATTCCCAAGGTTTCATGTGTTCACTGGAAATCCAATGCTTTCCTGAACAGCATCTCTTTTGTTACAGATATGGTTCTTATTTACTTGACTTTTATTCAAAAAGGGATAATTTAAACTAAGAGCTACTTCATACTGTGAAGGACAGTACAGAAGACAAAGTAAAATTTGCCTTAGAAAAAAAAGAAAAACAAACTTGATCCACTAATAACATCACATAATAACACTCTACACTACTGCAAGGTTTTTTTAGCTTTTTGATTCCTTTGTGTTTCTCAACAATATTAGTGACAGAGAAATCTGCAATTTGAGACTGCATCTCCTTCTGAGCTAGTAAGTAATCGTCAAATCTCAAAGCTGGTTGCCAGTGAGAAGGGAGCCAGTGAGAACTAGAGAAGGAGGAAAATCATAAATGCCACCAAAATTAACAGAAATAGTGGACAGGCTGCAACACAAGCAACTTTTTGTTGTGCTGTGAATTAGGTATTGCAAGGGCCGTGCACATGCTTTCTCAGAAAACTTGTGGTTCTCACAGGCTTAATATTCCACTTGGCACTTCTGGAAAAGTTGGCAGCATGAAGCACTTTAAATGTCATCAACCAGATCTTGGGTATCCTGCCGGTAATGCTGCATAAATTTTTTTTTGGCAAAAAAAAAAAAAAAAGATACTTTTGCTATAAATATTTTCTTTGGAGTCCTGGGAGTTCACAGTTTTCTAGCCATCTTTCCCTGAAAATGTATTTTATTTATTTTATTTGGGAAAAAAAAAGAAACAAAACCAACCAACCAAAACACAACCAACAAAACAAAGCTGGGAATTCCAGGTAGTAACATCAGTTACGTGCTAGGCATTTTTAACAAAGTTTGATTTATCATAAGCTTTGTTAACATAGGAAATTGGAAAATCCAATTAGAAACTGAAACCTTAGGATAGTGTTACATTGATAGTCATTTGAGTCTCTCTTAAAATTGCTGGGGATTTTCAAGGATAAATTAACTTAAATGTGAAAAGAGATGCAAAATTGGTAGCAAGATTTTTCCTGATTTTATGACAGTGTACTAAGTGATTTCTTAAAAATGAGATTTTCTTTTATCCTTAACTTAATTTTGCTGAGACAAATGGAAAAATGGCCTCTGACTTTGGTGACAGGAGCAGCACATTAATACAAGCCACCTGAAAAATCCCATCTCGGTCTTTCAACTATTTTTCTTCTGTGATGTTACAAGTTACTAACTGGCCTTGTCTGTGTTTTCTGAGCCAGTGATGAAATGTTCAAAACAGAAAAAGAGGAATAGCTGAGAAGAAGTAAAATTAATAAATAAAAAAATAGTTTTGAGGAATTACCTTAATGTTCATGAGCAATGACCAGTAAACATTGTCATAACATTAATAGAAAAATCATATCTGAATTGTTAAATCCCAATTTTCTTCATGAATAATTGTTTTCATTGTTCAGCTGCCTTTATTTCCTTCCCCCAGGAGTGGAAATGGCTCCTTCATCGCTATCCTGTTCCTCATGCCTTTTGATAATAAACTGAAAGGTTATTGGAATAATTTGTCACTCCAGTATGCCTAAAAGCCTGTCTCAAGCCCAGGTAAAGACTGGAATTATAACGAACGCATTTCAGGAGCCTCCAAATATTGGTACAGACTTTGAAAATGCAAAATAGTGTGACTTTAAGTTATGGCATGTCAGAACATTTTGGAGCTAGCAAAAAAAAATACCTTCCCAGAAGTCATTTTGCATGAGCTTTTGCCTGCTATCAATAGAGCATCTCTTAAGAAGCTATGCTAAACAGGAGTACCTTGAGATGGAAATGTAACTCAAAGGACTTTCATTCAGCCTAGCAAAATTTTGAATATTTACAGCCTGCTGGACTTCTTCATCCATCTTGTCTATACTGCTTTTCCCCATGTTCTGGCATTCATTTATCACCAGAGCTTTTCAATGTTAGCATCAGACCATGCCTCACCACACAGGAGCTTCTCTTCCCTCTCCCTGTAGCTGGATGGCAGAAAGTAAATGCTGTAACTGGGTATCAACAGCAGTCACAACTGACTTTGTAGGAGGAAACAAGAGACGTCAGTGGTAACTTGGCATCTTCCTCTTATCTCACTTCAACACTACTGACAGATTGACTCCTCAGTTGAAGAGGATTGAAGCATGAAACTAAAATGAAATAAATATATTTATTTGAGTATTTTTTATCATGATACTTTAACTATAGAATGATACTGCTAAATAACCTAAAGGCACTGTCACATTAACCTTTCTTTGCTGTTTCAGAGTTTATTGACTTTCATAAAAATCAAGACATCGCACAAAATAGCTGATCAGATTCAGTGAGCAGAAGTGCTGTGAGGATGCATTTAAATCAGAAATGGTGAAGATTTCCAACATTTTTCTCTCTGTGCTATGAGGGCGCATTTTTAAATGCTCAGAGGGCATGCAGATCCCCAACTCCTGGTGAAACCATGTGAGAATGTGATGTGCAGTTCTGGTTTGTGTTCTTTATGTTAATAATAATAGAAGGTTCTTGCCATGATGTATTTATTTTCAGATCTGGTGTTTTTTTTTTTTTTTTTTTTTTTAATCCAATAATAAGAAAATATGCCAACTAGTGACACTCAGAAAAAAATCCCCTCAGGGAATTGCAGCTGCAGAGCTGAGGGCACACACCTTCCAGTAATTATATTTTATTTAAGCAGAATATGCAGACATCTTTTAAAATCCTTTTATTATATGTGGCTAAAAAAAGCAGCTATTTCAATTATACTCGGTATAATTTGATTATTACTTTGCTTCAGGAATTGCTTGAACCTTTTTTATATATTCTTTTCACGTATATATGAATTACTTGAATGCTGCAAGTGTGAATGTCTGCTGTAAGAGTCTTGTGAAAGCTCAACAGCTCTGAAAATCAACATTGATATTTTCAGAATTATGTTGTCCAGGAGTTGTTTTCTCCTTACTCATTAAGGAATCAGTGTTGGAGGAGATTGATGCTTATTCATTGTTTCCAGGAGAAATGCGTAAGTCTGAAAAAATGTAGTTTTCTACCTCAGGAGAAATAAAATTTATTAGTTTTATAAAGGCTAGACCTAATAGTCATAGTCCTAGACTATGAACTTGACTTAGAGTTTTAGGAAAACCAAGGTATAGAGCAGAGGATGAATTTGATGTGCTTAGTTAAATTAGGTTGCTGAAAAGTTGAGTTGCAGTGGTTGATACTTGTTGAAAAGTCAAAAACAATGGTAGTCATGATTGTTTCAGAATATGAGCACAGACAAACATCTTTCCATACAGATGTAGACGGCTTGAATAGTTGAGAACTTAATAGATTTGGAAATGGGAGGCTACTAAGGCTTTTAAGGACATCTGAAAATTTCACTGTGAATGTTAGAAGTATAAGGTACATCTGTGTTCTGATTTTAATTGAAACTGGGCTCCCTCCCACTTGTTTCTTTCTCATCTCCTGGTTAGACCTCACTTACTGCTACTAGAGCTTTCTAGCCTACAATACTCAGGTTTCCAATATGCCTTTCTAATCTGATCTTTATTTTGCATCTGGGTGTAATCCCAAATTTATCTGTCAAGAAATATCACATTTTTCTAACTTTTGGCAAAAAGCTTGGAAAAGAGAAGGTTCCGGAGAGACCTCATTGCGGCCTTCCAATACTTGAAAGGAGCTTACAGGCAGGAGGAGGACCGACTTTTTACACGGGTGGATAATGGTAGGACAAGGGGGAATGGGCTGAAACTGCAAGAGGGGAGGTTTAGGTTGGACATCAGGAAGAAATTCTTCCCTGAGAGAGTGGTGAGGCGCTGGCACAGGCTGCCCAGAGAAGCTGTGGCTGCCCCATCCCTGGCTGTGTTCAAGGCCAGGCTGGATGGGTTCCTGGGCAGTTTGATCCAGTGAGCTAGTGGCTGGCAGCCCTGTCCACGGCAGGGGGGTTGGAACTAGATGATCTCTGAGGTCCCTTCCAACCCAAGCCATTCTATGATCCTATGATAAATCACAAGTTTTATCTCATTCTGCATCCTGTGATAACCATTAGAAGAAAAAAACATTCTTACTTCAAAATAATTTTGCACTGCGGAGACGGTTCAATCACTTAGATTACCAGATCTCTTGAACTTTATCCAAAGTAGCTAAAATCATTAAATATTAAAAACAATCATTTTTGTTTGTTTTTGAGCTTTTTTCATGCTTATTGCAAACTAACCCAGTAATAAATATATCTCTTCTGTGTTTCTTATTGTTGTACTCTGCAAATGATACAGTCTAGTTGCATCTCTGCCTCAAAACCATGTGCTTTAATGCATGAAGTAACTGCTCATTACAGGAGCTCAAAGACTGGAGTGTTTCAGGAAGGTGGTCTCACGTGTTCTGTTTGTGTCATTAAGAACAACATATAGCCCAATTAGAAAGAAGAGGACAGCAACGGAGTGGGATGATGGCTCACTGATCAGCAACAGGAGGAGGGGGTGGATGACAGCAGGTGAAACTTCACCTTGTTGTTGGGAACCTACGGCTTGGTGGAGATTAGGTACAAGAAATAGCTCCGAGGGATCTCTTTCAAAACACAGCTGTTAGCTGACACTGGTTGACAATCCAAGGCAAAACACTTGGATATGAAGTGCTTACTTATTGTACTGTAAAATGATTTGTCTGTCAAATGCAAATGCTGGTAGGCAGATATGGCGTAATGAACTTATCATAAGATATCCGTGTATAGCTAATGCCTCTGTCAGTTACAAAACTAGTGCAGAGTTTATTTGCAAAATGTGTGCAAAATTTTCAACATGCTTGTGTTGAAAAGTTTTTGACACCTTGAAGTGGCAAAGTTGGTGTTTTGTTTGTTTTTGGGAGGCATTAGGTGCTGTACAAGCAGCAGAGTAACAATTGATTTAGCTTACTCTGTATTTGACTCAAATTTACTTTTTTTTTTTAATGAAAGTTATGTATTTTTGTTATGCTGAAAGCTGATATAATTGCAGCTGGATGAGCTAACAAAACATATTTTGATACAAAGCAATAGATCTCACCCTCACAGAGCAGCTATGTAGTATTTGTGGAGACTGTTAGCCTTAAAACCTATAAGAATATATTCTGTAGCAATGAAGTTGTGTGGAGTAATATGGAGACAGCTCTGTGCACTGTTGAGTGGGACTTCTCATGAAATGGAGCAATGTCTAATACCTGTGAGTTTATAAACCTTTTGAACTGTGGCCATGTATGCAAGTGTATATAGCATATGTAAAACTGTCTTATGGAAAGATTGTTGTTTTGATTGCTGCTTTTTTTTTTTTTTTTTTTTTTCCCTCTAGAATTAGGCATCTGTTCTATGTTTGCTGATCAAAGTTAAAAGCCTGGATCCACTTGAACTCTTGAACTTTACAGGGAAAGATAGAAATCAAGGCTTAAAGAAATAATTATTTAATCACTGATCAATTGTATAAAAAAGCGATATAAAATCTTTAATGCACAGCACATGAATACCTACATTCTTCTGACTCCTTTTGTAATCATCTATCATTTTCACTACAAAATGGAAACAATGATAAAGATATTTAATACCTCTAATAATAGATACAAGTTATCTGAGGTCTACACAGCAGTTGTAAGAAAATCAGCATGCTCCATATAAAAGATGCATTGAGATTCTGGAGTTGGAAATTAAACTTCCTGCTGATTTTAACGCAGAATTTAAGATAAAGCCAAGAAACTTCTAAGTCAGATATATTGTTCATATCTGTTTCTTGAATATTCAAGGTTATTATTTATATAATAGAAAGGGTAGAGTTCAAATGAAGAATATATAGCTGCTTTAAGTATTTTTCCTTTTTATTTTTGTTAGTTTTAAGCTGTGTAACCCAGCAATTAGAACATAGAGTACATTATTTTGATTTTGTGCAATGATGTTCATTGTAAGAACTTCCGATAGCTGTGACTTCCTTGTTCTGTAAGATACTACTCCAAAGGAGCTGTGAATAAAACTGTGCAAAGGCTACTGACACTTGATCAGTGGCTTTGGTCTGTGCTGGCTTATGTTCTGGGTTTCACACAGCCTTACATTATAATTTGAGATTCTGACTCAGAAATTCAAAGGACAATTATGTTGGTTATTTATGGTTTTTACCACAAGCACTAAGTTGACCTGAAGAGAACACATCTAAGCTCATGAGAAACCTGTTTGTTGTTATGGATTCTGAATAAGTAATTTATTCAACTCTAACTGTAGGCATTAAGGGACAATAAACTAGATTTTAATGTTGAAATGCATATATAAATGTATTTTAAAGATGCACAGATTTAAAAGCCAAAAAGGAGAATGATGATAATGCAGTCTGAACTCTTATATAATACAGACTAAGGAATTTCAGTGGTTCTTATATCAAATGCCAAACAATTGGTTTTGTGTAAATGTGTTATGGTTTGACTTTTACTTTCAGAATTCAAAGGAAACTGAAAGGGAACTCTTCTGAGTTTTAAGACATGTCAAATGACATCACTAACTCATATGTTTTGCTGAAGTTGACAGCGTTAAGCCAAATAGGATTTGGTTTCCATGTTTAAAAGGTGAAGCAATAAAATACAGCAAGCAAGTTTTGGTAAAATGCAAAAGGAGTGTTAATACAGTAAAATGGATGAGTCAGCAGTGATTATCAGGATTTTTTTGTTTTATGACATAATTGTTATCTAGTGAAGGCATGGTGGACTGGCAGATGCCTAGTCAGTGAGCTTGACTGTGATGGACATCTGAAGACTTCTGTGTTTCTATGCCAGAAAATACAGTCAGCTTCTTAGCCTTTGCAGTGCTTTGGACATTCATATTAGTTCTTTGTTGGCATACATATTTCCCAGCCTGCCAGGCAGCTCTGTTCTTCAGTCATGCATGGCTGTTTCTTGGGACAGTCTTGCTCTGCTGAAGTGTTATTTTTGAACACAATGAGGGGAATTCATATTTCCATCTAGCTTCCTCTGCCACTGGCCTACATCATTTTGCTAGTGCCACTTTTCCACTGGGGCAAATATGCTGTTTTTCTGCTTGCTTCAGATGCTCTGTATGATTGCACATTCTGGCTTTAAAGAGAAATGGCAAGAAGTAAACCAAAAACACAGTAAGGAACTTTGGTATGTATGACTCAGGATCTTTATTTCATTTCAATGTCTATATTTAATTTATATTTAATTTTAAAAATTTAAAAGTTCTAGGAATTACATGTGTGCTTGGCTGCTTTTTCTTTATTTTTCTGTGATTCAAGGAACACTTTTTAGATGAGGTAGTGCTTGCAGATGCATTTCTTAATTAATTGTGAATGCGTAGTGTGGTGACAGATGCAGAGGATGTTGCCTTTATCCTGATCACATTAAAATGAGTTGTGTTGAATATTCTGTAATGCTTGGGGAAATTGCTTAATCCTATTACTTCTTGGAGAAGATTGAGTACCTCCTAATGTGAAATATGAAACCTCAGAGCTGCACACTGCAACTGCTGCCTCTGAGAGTGCAGTACGAAATGTATAGGATTTCTTCTAACGTGAGTCAACAATGATTTCTAGACTTGTTTATCACATAAATGTTATCTGGCAAATTATTAGACAGTTGCTATGGAAACAAAGGCCTACTACTAGAAGGATTTGTTACCAGAAGTAGTTAAGACAATGCTCAGACCCGCATTCCTGCTGCAAACTGTCAGCTCCTAAGGATGGAAGCAACAGAGATAACAAAACAACTTCTTTTACTGATAACAACAATATAGAAATATTTATCAGCTGCCCTTTGCCTTTCTATACCGATATACAGGTATAAAAGTATGAGATACTGAAGATATTTTTTCAGTCTTATTTCATGTGATTCAAAAAGATAATGTAGATGTTGATATCTAATAAAGCACAGAAACATTTGGAAGGCCTGGACACAAGCTTCTGTTACTCCTCTGTGGTGTTTCGTGAAACTGACAGTGTATTCCAGGTGGAGGTAATAACTGCTGGTTGTTGAAATGAATAAAAAGAAAAGCGAGTTGTTTGGGGTTGGTGTCGTCGTCTTGTGAAAGGTGTGGTGGAAATATTTGCAGAAGAGGAAGCAGTCAAATTGTTCTTGATTATCTTCCTTTGTGGAGCAGCAGAAGTAAAATCTCTTTCTGTATTTATCTTGTAAAGGAAAGCAGGGTATTGTCTCCAACTGCCATATAGGTTTCAGTGTCTTTGTAATACACCAAGGGGTTTCATAACATGTTGTGTCTGAATTGGGCAGCTATCTGAACCTCCATGCTGTCATTTTGGAAGATCTCGTCTTTGAATTTGTAGAGAAAATCTTGAAAGATATGAGTGCTATAAGCTAAAACAAACAAACAGAAAGCCATAAATACCCAAAAGTAAAAGGTCATTTTGTTTTCTTCTTACTCTCATGATTGTGAATCACAGAATGTTAGAGATTGGAAGGGACCTCGAAAGATCATCTAGGCCAATCCCCCTGCCGAAGCAGGAACACCTAGATCAGATCGCACAGGAACGCAACCAGGCGAGTTCCGAATGTCTCCAGAGAAGGAGACTCCACAACCTCTCTGGGCAGCCTGTTCCAGTGCTCTGTCACCCTCACCATGAAGAAATTTCTCCTCATATTTAAGCAGAACCTCCTATGTTCCAGCTTGCACCCACTGCCCCTTGTCCTGTCACTGGATGTCACAGCGAAGAGCCTGGCTCCATCCTCCTGACACCCACCCTTTACGTATTTATAAACATTAATGAGGTCACCCCTCAGTCTCCTCTTCTCTAAGCTGAAGAGACCCAGCTCCCTCAGCCTTTCCTCATAAGGGAGATGCTCCACTCCCTTCATCATCCTGGTGGCTCTACGCTGGACCCTCTCCAGCAGTTCCCTGTCCTTCTTGAACTGAGGGGCCCAGAACTGGGCACAATACTCCAGATGCGGTCTCACCAGGGCAGAGTAGAGGGGGAGGAGAACCTCTCTCGACCTACTAACCACACCCCTTCTAATACACCCCAGGATGCCATTGGCCTTCTTGGCCACGAGGGCACAGTGCTGGCTCATGGTCATCCTGCTGCCCACCAGGACCCCCAGGTCCCTTTCCCCTACGCTGCTCTCCAGCAGGTCAGTACCCAACTTATACTGCTTCCTGGGGTTATTCCTGCCCAGGTGCAAGACTCTACACTCGCCCTAGTTAAATTTCATTAAATTTCTCCCTGCCCAACTCTCCAGCCTGTCTAGGTCTCGCTGGATGGCAGCGCACCCTTCTGGCGTGTGAAGCCAACAGCAGATCTAGAAGGCTGGGTTATTTTTTTCTTAGTCAGCAGTCCCGCTGTTCTCATGAATGTGATCAGTACTTTTGTGACTATGATACTGAAATATTTTCATATGGCAGTTTCCAGCAACATGGCTTTCAGCTTGTGGAGCATGAAGCAGCATGCTGCGTTAGGTGTGGGTAGCAATTACAGGCACATGAGAGCGAGAGTCCTGCGGCAAGCAGCAGAACTGGAACGGAAAGTCAAATTCCAACAAAATGGACTCTGTTGTGGCAATGTACACCAGCTGAAGTGATTTCCCAGTACCCTGAGCATATAGGAAAATGTGCAAGAAATACAGCGTGCTTCACAGCTGGACAGAGAGTCTGTCATCACCTGTGTGGTGTGCACAGAAAAGACAAAAAGGTGATATTTATCATGAGATTTTTTTTTTTTTTTTTCCCTGGCAGCTCTGCTGAGCAGGCTGTTGATCTAAAAGAAAACAGGATCACTGTTTAAGTTAGTTGCTCAGACACAGTCTAATGTATTGCCACAAATTATGTTCTGGCAATAAATGAAAAGCCAAAGGCACTGAAGGGTTAAAATGCTAAAGTGGATGATTTATGGGGCTGAATTTCTATGCACTGAATGCGTATGTTAAATGTGTGGGAAATGCAAAGTGACACAACTTGTGCTAGGACCAGCAAAAACAGACAACGGTAGCCATCATTGGGTTAAAATTGTATCAGACTTGTAGCAAGAGAAGAAGTTTTTGTCATAGAATAGAAAGAGCTAAGGAAATTTTAAGACTTCATCCAGGGCACAGGAAAGCTCTCAGCAGAATATTGAATTGAGCTAAAAAAACTCAGGTTAGCCACATGGTTGATGCCCTAGGATAGAACCCCTGTTCAAGCTGCAAAAAAAGATGAATTGCATAGACCTGTTGCTTTGGAAACTGCTGAGCAAAGAGAAGAAACAGTAAGGTGGATACT
>VXAV01003484.1:71498-90033 GCA_013399715.1 Alectura lathami
TTTTTTTTTTTTTTTAGGTCAGTAAACATTTTCTCTCTTAGATTGCCAGAGCTTTTCAAATATTTTGTAAAGTTAGTAGGTTGGTGTTCATCATTTTGGAAAATAATTGTTAGTTTCATAGTGTATCCATCTGGGCTTAACAATTGTTGGGTAAATGAAGAAAAAAAAAACTCAAAAACTAAACCTTAAAAATTGTTATATTTACTGCTTAGTATTAACTATTATTTATCACCTGCTCAGGCAATGCTAAAGGATTTTAGACTTAGGAGAGAATTACTATCAATACACAGGTTTTAAGCATGGGCTTTGAGATGTGGCTATATATGCGAAGGGGGGAGAGCCCACTCTTCTCTCTTAACATGAGAGACTGAGCTGTGGTCTTATTTGATGTGTTGGATTTGTCAATAAGGCTGGGTGCTGAATGACTGGGCTCTCTGAGGAGAGCTGTGAGTTCACAGCAGTCAAAAATCTTCAGGTCATGTTGATGTGAGAATAAGCCCCTGGTTTCCTCTTGACTGATGTCAGAGTTGAACCCTGTTACTCATCTCAGCAGCATGTAAAAATTATAGTGTAACTTAGATATGAACAAGTCACATCATTAGTCCACAGTAGGCCTTCATCCTACTGTTGTTGTTTAAACCCTCGGTATCTCACAACAGTAGCTCGCTTTCCTCTCCCCCTCTGGGGAGCAAGCTCGGGAATGCCGACGGCTGCCAGCGGCCAGTATCAGTGGGGGGAGGAGGGAAAGTGAGAGGAAAATAAAAGGTAGAACTCGAGAGTTAGCATAACTAACTTTACTACAATAGTAAATTTAGAATGTAAAAGATTTGGAGCAGAACAATTAACTTACAGAAAAAGGCAAGTTCTCACCCATGCGCCAGCCCGATCGCCCTGAGCCAGACCACCGAGCACCAGCTCCTGCCCCACCGCGCCTGCGCGCGCCTGCCCATGCCATGCGGCCCCGCGCCAGCCCGACGCAGCTCTGCAAACCGCGGCTTTTCCCCTCCGCCCCCCTCCCCTTTTCCCAGAGAGCAGGGTGCCGTGATGTATATGCTATGGAATACTCCATTTTTCCTTAACTCTGTTTTCAACCATGACACCTACTTAAAGAAGAATTGTTGGCCACTTCAAAAAGAGTCTTGGCAAAAGCCGTCTTTACCTGAAAAACATATTAAATAGGTAAAGAATATTTTCCTGTGATGGAAAATGTTATGTTGGATGAGCTGATAAGTCTAAAGACGTAATGAAAAAAAAAAAAAAAGTTTAGCTGTTAATAATCTACTAGTCCCTTTTTAATAGTGCAAACATGTCATATGTCCATTCATTCCTTCCCTGGTACACTCAGCTTTTTTACCCACTCATGTTTTTGACTTGCAATGATCTGTATAGTAAACCTCCTATGGCAAAGGAAACTGCACGTTTTCTTGTGCCTGTGTTCTGTTGACTGGTTCCCCTGAAATGCAGACTGGGCTGTACAAAATCCAGGATATAGGAGGCTAGTCTCTGGGGTATTTGGTTTAACATCAAACAATGGAAAAATAATTTCTATGATTCTTTCAAATTTCACAAGCTCTTTTGATGAAATAATGGTAGAACACTGGTGTCTGTTTCCTAATCCCCATATTTTTGGTTGTCGCTGGAGCAATTATATTGTATGTTAGTATTAATTTTAATTCACTTCTAGACTTAAATTTTTAAAGATTGATCATTTGTCACTCGCAATCTGGACAGCGTCATGAGAAGAAGTCATTATACACAGGACCAAGCCCTTAGCTGCTGTAAACTTAAAGCACTTTTTTGAAGTTGTGCTTATGTAGCGCTACATGAGCGTTTGCTCTGCTGTATTTATTGTATAATGAGTGTTTTGTTCTGAATAAAAGCAGACCCCTATTCATCTTCAGGAGACTGAAATAGACCCTGAGTTGCTAGAAACAGCTGTAACACCCCTGGCCTTGGCAGCTGTCTGCTGAAATTATGATTTTATATTAGGAACATTCCCTCACCTCCATTTTTTAATGGCTGTGGACAGTACATTTCCATCTGTTATTTCCTTTCCACTTCCTTTATAATCTTATACTGATGTACATCTAGATTTTTGCTTATTACCCAACTGTTATTCTGGGATAGTACTTTTCTAGGGCTAGTAATGCTTCCAAAGGGCTCTTGGAGCGGTGCTAGATGCTACCTTCACCAGGGCACATGGAGTAGTTTTTGCCTATCGCAGCAGCAGCAGGGCTTCTCACTTGCCTTTTTCCTGTTTTTTCCCAGTTCCACTGTAATTGTCTTCTTTTCCCTTTTTAAAGTAAAGAACTGCCATCTGCTAAACACTAGTCCATCAACTCAGGAACATGAATGTCATGTCATCATGACTGTAACCATTATAACCATTTCTTCTCTCATTTTGCACCATTCTAACTTTCTGGAGCACTTCCAGTTCTGTGAAAGGAACTTTTCAGGGTTTAAACATTAAAGAGAAGATGGTCAGTGCAACCTCCAGATTTTATGCATTCCTTTGTGCAGACTGCTTGCTTATCAACTGTTGCTCAGCTGTTCCCAGAGCTGAGTCATCAGGAGAGCCATATTAATGGTCAGGGAATGAAGCCCCAATATTTTAATTTTTTCTTCAGGTCAACATACAGTTCATTGAACATTTTATAAATGGAAATGTGAGTAAAATTAAAATACGGATGAGGACAATACCGTTCCTGCCATGCAAGAGACCTAGAGACAAAAATAACATCATTTTACATTTAAGTTAGTTATAGTTAGGGATGAAGTCTTACCTCTGAAATAAAACCCAAGGTAAACCCACTGATGCTATGAAAAAAATGAAGCTAATATATATAATGTTGTTATATCACCTATGTGATGATTTGGGGTGAAATCTTACTGAAGTGTTACACTTAAATCTCTAAAATGTTCATATGGATTCTTTATCTTAAAAGAAAAAAAAAAAAATATAAGTACAGGCTGAGTTTTTTTGGGGGGCTGATTCATTAGACCAAGTAAGTTTCAGTTTATGAGGGTGATTCTGCAGGTAGAACTGAACCTGATATGTTTACTGCCATGAAAGAATTGAAAATAAAATAAAAAATCTTTCTTAGATTTCTATAGTTCCATATGTTTCTAGCATCTCATATCACTTAGGACTGGATTTGGGATTTTATTGTAAAGAAGACTGTCATGTATTTTTTAGCATATGTTAATCACCACTGAAATGATGCATGAGGATATACTGGTACTCTAGATTTTCTTACCTCTACATTCACATGAAGTATAAATGAAAAGTGCTGAAGTAGGAACAAAAGGACAAGTACCTCTTTCGTGGATAGAAGCGTTCTCTTATTTCTTCTGTATTGTGTGTTTAATACTCATTCTCCCCTTCCTCTGCAGTGTCTCATCCTGTAACCATCAATAGTTGGAGGAGTCTTCTCCCCTCTGTAGTTTGAAGAAAATTTTATCTGCAATTCGTTGTGAGTACCCAGCTAGTGGCATATATATAGCAGCAGTCTTTAGAGCTCTCTTTGAATTGGTGAACTGTTAGGATTGCCACATTAAAATATACAAAGAGTTATTCTTTACAAATATTTACATGAGCAATAATATTGTCTCCCATTACTACTTCATATCTTGGTAATTTGCTCTTAGATCATATACATTTACAAACAACAACAACAAAAAGCTAGCTCTTATACAAGCAAAATAATTAGCATCCATCTCTAGTCCTCTATCTGCTAAAATTATTGAAAACTATAATAACTAAGTGTGCTGATGCAAGCTTCTCAAATAGCTGTTGAATCGCACCAAAATAAAACTTCTAATTGGTTGCTGCAAGCTACAGGATCTGCTCCAGATTATCACTCAGACACAAAGCACCCTCTGATCCTCTTTCTTGCATCGTCTCAATCCAGCTCAGTTCCTTTAGCCTTTAGTCTGCATCATAATTCCACTGCTTGCTTTTCTGTCTGTCCTACAACATTGAACAAATATTAGTCCAGAAATGTCCTTGGTAAGCGACTGAGTCTTACATCACAAGGACAATTTCTGGATGAACTCCCCTACTGATGCAGAAGAGTAGTATGGAGGAGCATGCTTGTTTTTTCTTCATTTTAGACTTTTAATCATTTCAGACTGCTATCATTCTAGAGTTACATTCCTGAAGATGCACAAATCTATGCCATCTTGTTGTTCAGGCTGGAGATCAGCCAGAATAATACAGATCTCTGAGGTCTAATGCCCTTCTCCCTTAAATGTTTGGAAGAATTCAGATCAGTGTTTGAAGAATGTGTTTGAACATGATCGGTGCTGGGTTTCTGAGGTTGGGTTTGTTCTGGGTAACACCCAAGAACTCAGATGTCTATCCAGATTCCTTCAGTAGAGAAAACTGAGCAAAAATTTCCATCAGCGTAGCATCTAATTATAGTCCAGACTGGAATGTGGAACTATAAGGCCCTTATCAGAACATTTCAGACCTTAAATATATATTTTGGTCTTTAAGTGGTCAGAGGTTGAGCACGGAACTAATGTGTTAGTGTCATTCAGTTCATTTCCCTTGCAACCTGAAAACAGGCATAAACTCCATCTAGGAGAGTTATAGATTTAGTAGTTACAGACTTTGAGTATGAAGAGATGTTAATGTGCAAAAAGTTGTTCAATTAATCTGTGCATTTATTACAACTGCAATACTGAGGAACATTTTTCATTGTAAGGAACAAACAGGAAAGGACAGGTGGCCTTTTTAATGTAAGTTGGTGATTAATGCAGTATGATATGAGTTATGAAGTGTGTTGATAGCTCACTAAACCTTATCCTGATGAGTTCTTATGGGAGGCCATAAAAATGCGTTATTTGTTGCACTGAAAGTTGTAGGTAAGATTGGTTGTTTTTTCTTGCCTCACTGTTTCTGAACAGAGAGAAGAGGCATGCTAGAGTCTAATTCAGCCTCTAAGGAAAGATTTCTAGTAAAACAAATTAGGACAACTGTACCTAGGAGAGGCAGTAAGGTCTGTTATATGGAAGAGAAAAATAAACATAATTGCTAACCAAGGAAATCACTGTTAATTTGCATACATTGTATTTGATTTAGTTCATTCTGATTAGTTGTCCTTTTTTGTGGGTTCATCTAAGGCACCACATCTTGTCTTGCAAACTTTCACAACTGCAGTTGGATGATCCTTGTTACCCAGGTCTAATAAAGGGATTTTTTATGCAGAATTTAGTTTAAATGCCTTTGTTTACTTACTTAAAACATAAAGGAAGATGTAGATATTTCAGGTGTAGTAGAAGTCCATCCTAGGCCCACAGATTTTGCCTAGAAACAAAGGAATACATGTTCCTAACACATTTTCTCAGATGTTTTTTGAACTCAATCGGACTGGTTTCAGGCATTTTTTCCAAGGAATGGTGATTAGTAAAACAACAAATGCAGCTATTTCAGTGACCTCCTCATTATCCACCTGGAATCACAAAGTTATAGCTGAGATTATAGGTGTTTTATTCAAATTGTCTATCATTTCCAAAGAACATTTCCCTCTTACTCGGTAAAACCTGGCTGAGCCTTTATTGCCTGTGTCCCGTGCTGCTGTGGGCCTAGAGAGTGTGCAGCTTTATGCGTATGTTGTTGTTGATTATTCTGACTCTCCTAGTTTAAACATCTTATCTGCATCTGTTCCTTGAAGAAGTATTAATTTTTAAAACATGGAAAATTTCCATATTCACCATTGTTTTAGCAAAAAAGAATTCTATCTTGGATATTCCATGTAGGCTGTTGTTTAGTTCCCAAGGCAAATGTATCCTTTAGCTTTACCATCTCACTCTAATTTGCCTGTTCTGTGCAAAGAAAATACCTTGAGCTATGATCCTGACAACTGCAGTTATGAAAACATATTTAATTTTGATATTACACAGTCTTAAAATATAACTGGCTGGTTAGTTGGTCAGAATATGCAGAGCAGCATATTTTGTTCTGATACACATGGCTGAGCAAATAAATTACCCACGCATTTGTAATTTTTTCTTCAGCAGTTTCCTTGAGGGAGATGGCTGAATGCTTACAGTAATCTAAACCATATTTTTTTTTTGCAAAATATTAATGAAAATTAGGTTGTTGATTCTTTAAATAACAATAGCAGAAGCAGCAAATAGAACCCATTAATCTTTATGAGTAGATAGATCCATCATAGTTATCTGTTTGTACCGCATTCACATCAACTCCTAGAAATAAATGTAGGAGAGCACCACTGCTGAGCTGTGAGTACCGATTTGTCTGATGCACTTTGGCAGATGTTGCCGCCTCCACAACTTCAAAGGTACTAAAAGAAGAGGAGTGGAGAAAGTTTTATATCATGATTGCTCAATCTTGAGGGAACTCCTAAGACTTTCCAAAAATCTGTCTCCTAGGATGCTGAAAAATAGCCAAAGTAGCATAGGAAGTGGATGTTGTGCTGGTCCAGGCAAAATTCCGCCCTGCCCTTAGATGATGCCAAATATTAACCCTGCCTTTCTTCCCCTAGTCTAGCCTCCCTGCACAGTGAAATTCAAAAAGGAGCTGGCGAAATACCTATATCAAGTATAACGTTATTTAGGTGTGGTATTTTAGGTAGCCATTGCAATTCTGAGCTATGTTTCTAATTAAGGGAAACATCATTAGCATGTGTACTTGACTGTGAGCCAAGACCATTGAAACCCTAAGTTTTTAAACTTCAGCTGGCAATAGGGGTAAAATATTAGAAAGTAATGGAGAAAATACATATGAACATCTATTTACACTATTTTTAAACCGAGTCATTTGGAACTGAGCCTAGGAGCAAATGTGAATGTTGCCAAAGATTGTATGTAGGTATTGAAAATACATGCTGCTCGCTCATGTTGTAAGTCAAAATGGCAAGTTGTTTAAGTCTTAGTTGAAATGTATTCTTCTTTAAAACAAGAACAAAGCTGCAAATAGACCCTTAATTATCTTAATATGTAGCAGGTAGAACTGGCAAAATACCTTTTGTTGAAAATATTTGAGTAGAGGGAACATTTATCAAAAATATCCTATCGTATATTATCTGGAAAGACCATTCCAGTGGTCTGAACAACTTTACCTTAACAAGATGAATAGATCTTGATCTGAAAATTTTTTCTACTTCAAATATTCTACAGAAAAATAGTCACAATTATGTATCTGAAAGATGTGTAAAGTAAATTTCATTATATTTTACCAGCAATTCTTCAGTAGGCTTCCTGTATGTGCAGTCTTCACCAGGACACATCTTATTTCTTTGGGATAAATCTTTAGAATGATCAATATGCTCAATATGATCAAGAATGCTAATAAATGCGGTGTGAATTTACCACCTAATTAATTTCTTCACATTTTATTCCTGGGTTCATAGCAAGAAACCTGTCTCATTTGAATTCATGAGGTATAGTCAAATCTTAGCCACATTCATCATTGAATCACTTTGACTTTAAAAAAATACTTGGAAATAACACCCTTGATCTTTAAAATATATAGGAAGACCAGGCTTTGTCTTGACTTGAACAATATCCTTCCATCGCTCGAAAGTAATTTACACAAACTCAGAGATGTGTCACATACAGCTATACACATATTAAGCCTAAAGATTTGCATGCCAAGAATGATATTCATACTTTTTTTTGGCTGTATATGTTGTCCAGGCTGTGAACTATCATATCATGAACTACAACAGTAATCTTGAAACTGTTCAGCTAAAATCTCCCCTCAGTCTATATTGGTGACACTGCTGAAGGTATGCTGATAACAAGGAGGCTCAAACCAAAGACATGAAGATTAAGCTCAGAGGAGCAGTAATAATGATCCGCTTGAAATTTGAAGTCTAACATCTCAAGTTTTGCTTTATTCCCGCCTTTTCAAATGTAATGGATTTATGACATGACATTTCTTTTGCTTTTCCCTGCAATCATGTCACCGGAGTCTGCATGGACTTCGTTATTTTGACATGACTTCCAGATGATTTGCTGTAAAGATTACTCAGTTTCTAGTCATACTAGAAAAAAAGATGAAATACAAATATGTGAGCTTTATTCTATAATTCCCCTTCATGCTGAATTTCAGTGATGGTCAGAAGTAGGGAGTTTCAATTTTTGTAAATGGAAGGTGAATTTTGCACATAGAGGTAGGGACATGCGTATGAATCTCTATGTAGTTAGATGAATCTGTAAACCAAAAAGATAACATTAATATAATATATATGACAGAAATGTTGCCATTAATGCCACTCTGTCATTAAACTGAAAATAGCAAGATGAGAGATTGCTATAATCATTTAAAAACATTAGCTATTCATATGGCAAACACTATTTGCGTTCTCCAAAAAAGCACTTTTATTTAATATTGTTATTTACTCCAATATCACCATTTCTAGACAACATAATCTGTCTCAAAAATGCCACAAAACTATCTTCAGAAAAAAAATCATTAAATGAAAAACAAAACTGACTCTCCAAAACATTTCTCTTTTGTGAAAATGTCGAAAATATCACATCCTCAAATAACACAGCATCTATCCTAATAGAATGTTTGTTGTACCTGGAGATTACTCTTAACTCCTAAGATCATTTCTACCTTAATATACATCTAACCTCTGATTGAAATGAAAAAAAAAAAAAAAAAAACGATAATCTTCATTAATGCTATGCTATAATGAAATGTGTAAAGAAAATTACTAAACAGTTGCTAGGTAGAGTACAAAAGGATTATGGTGTTACTTTTTCCCCAGAATATCTGTGGTAATTCTTTAAATATTTACTACACATGGCCAGATTTATCTCTAAAATCAAAATGAGTTAACAAACATCAAACTGAGTCTAACATTTCAGTTTTCCAAGGTGCAAAGTGCACCAGCACATCCCTGTAGTCTTCAGAATGGCCACCTAGTTCAATACATACATTTTGTGGCACACAGTTGACTTCATCAATACATGAAACGCGATCAGGAAACTACACAGGTTTAAAAGAGCACTAAAGACTAAAATGAATACAAACAATGGTCAATCAAGTGTAGAAACATTAGTCTGTGGGAGAATACTTCTCGTATTTTTTGAGGTGCATCTCCTAACACTACATGCTGTTTTGGTTTACAAAGCAGAGTGGACTTGGAGATTGTGAGCTGGATTCCTTTCAGGTGAAAATAAAAGGCAAAATGGCAAAATGCCTTCTTAAGAATGTACCTGATTTGCTCCAGCTGCAAATGGCCACCCAGTGCACAGCAGCGAACAGGACCTTGATCAGTGTGGTACCCAAGCAAGTTCATAGTGTGGGCACTGGGTGCCCCACAGGGCCGCTTTTCGTTACAGATCTGCTGTGAGAGGCCACACTATTTGTCAAGGCTGATGCAACGTTAGGCCACTTACAGTAGAATACTCTATGTCTCTGCTATTAAACTCTCTTATTCTCTAGAAAGAAGCAACAGCTTCCAAACCAGGCTCATGCTAAGTCTCCAGCAATCACAGAATCACAGAATTGTAAGGGGCTGGAAAGGACCTCTGGAGATCATCTAGTCCAGACCCCTGATAAAAGCAGGTTCCCTAGAGTAGGTTGCACAGGAAAGCGTCCAGGTGGTTTTTGAATATCTCCAGAGAAGGAGACTCCAAAGCCTCTCTGGGCAGCTTGTTCCAGTGCTCTGTCACCCTCAAAGAAGTTTTTTCTCATGGTCGTATGGAACTTCTTGTATTCTATCTTGTGCCCATTGCCCCTTGCCCTGTTGCTGGGCACCACTTGTCAGCCTGGCGCCATCATCTTGACACCCACACTTCAGATACTTATAAACACTGATAAGATCCCCTCTCAGTCTCCTGTTCTCCATTCTAAACAGTCCCAGGTCTCTCAGCCTTTCCTCATAAGAGAGATGCTCCAGGCCTCCAGTCATCTTTGTAGCCCTCCACTGGACTCTCTCCAGTCTTGAACTGGGGTGCCCAGAACTGCACACAGTGCATTTGCATGAAATGCAAAAAATCGCTCAATGTTTGTCTGGTAGTTTTTCTTCATTGGGCTGGTGTTCTTTACCTTTCTTTTATTTTACGGGAAACAAAAATCCTGAATTTTGAAGTCTTTTGCTAGAAATGAAGTGAGTGTAGGAGGTAAATGAAGACAGAAATGAGAGCAGAAAGCAGTAAATACAAAAGCAAAAGTATGGCAAGAAATTAACAAAATATGTGGGAACATCCTCGCATAAATGATAATTTAAAGACATAAACATTCCACAGAAATGGTGTAAGTCATGGCCGGTTCCATAGCATAAACAGTATAATAAACAACTAGATCTCTGGTATCTCTGTAATGAAAATTAAAGAATACTAGTAATTTCAAGAGTACTTTTGTTTCCAGACTACAAACTTATCTGCATCAGTTTTATCTTGGAGTTGATTTTAACTTACACAGTTATAATGTTGAAATCAGGACCCCTTTTGTGTTTAGTAATACACTACAGTCTACTCTGCAAGAACTTTATCATACCTTCAAAATTTGCCACACAGTCTCAGAAAGGACAATGAAGTTTCCAGATGAATCTTGAATCTCTTTCTTGGACAAATTTACCAGTAGTGCAGTAGCATGGAAATTGTTAATGGATGAGGAGTGAAACCCATGAATATATGAGAAGTGAATTACTTTGGATTCAGCAAATGTGTAAACCCTTAGTAAATGCATTGAGCTTATTTAAATAATTATACATTAAGAACCTCTTTTTGCTTTAGTTAGTTTTTCTTTGGCATTTATCATGGTCACAACCCATCAGTTTGTCTGCATTGAAGACTGTAGAAGTGGGAACGTATTACTACCACATCAGGCGCTTGCCATTTTATGGTCTGTGTTTCAGAGCCTGGAAGGAACCTCTCTTAGGTAGTTTAATCACTGTGATCTCGTTTCTGCTATACCCTTTTTCTCCAGTTTGGGCCAAGCCTGACATAGGCATTCCCCTGCTGTATTAGGGCATTAGGTGTAAACATCCTCTTTGGTGTCAATTTGTTTATGGGATAACAAGTTAACCATAGCGAATGCTGACGTAACACTCACAAGTAAGAAGCTAAACTGTTGCTGCATCATTTTAAGACTGATATGCCTTTCAAAGTTGTAAGCATTCACCGTTACATGCATTCTTTCTCATTGCCTGAAAAATCATTTTTTAAACCCTGCTTGGGGTTGGTACCCTGAGGCAGGAGTTTCTCATTTGTAGTGTAAAAAATAATTTTCTTTTTACTGTTTTGATTTGTGTAAGAGACCACACAGTCGCTAACAAGTTATAGAGAGTTACTAAACCAGAGAGGTATACCTGGCTGATAGGTTCCAGTTTGGTACAAGCTGTACTGTAGCTTTATAGACCTAATATATTAGTGAGTGTATATTAAACAAGTAGGTAGACATTTGGTACTGGGTATTGACAAACAATTAAGCAAGGCGACTAGCTGAAAAATAAATCTGCAAGCCTAAACCAGTTTTAAGAGTTTCAAAAGAAATTATCTGACTCTTTTAGTATATTTCTTCTTATGTAATACGGGTAACACACCAACTCTTATGGAGAAAACGGGCATGCAGAAGGTGCAGAAGAAAATTCTGAATATAAGCAGGTCTAAGATGGAATAGGGTGGGATGAGAGGAGGTATCCATAGGTGTTCAGGCAGTGCATGTATGTCTAATGCCAGCTACCTCTCCTGGGTAACAGAGGAGTAGGAAAGGAGATGTGAGGAATTTTTTGATAAAATTCCCTGTGCTAAGTCTAATATATATATTTTTTGAAGTGGAGATTCTAAGGTTAAACTGGTTCCTTGGTGCCTTGATTCTTGTGGAGCAGATAGGTGGTACTAACATAGCGCATCATTAGCGCAACTCAGAATCATCTGAGTTGGAAGGGACCTTTAAAGGCCATCCAGTCCAACTGCCCTGCAGTGAACAGGGACATCTACAGCTGGATCAGGTTGCTCAAAGCCCTGTCCAGCCTGACCTTGAAGGTCTCCAGGGACTGGGCATCCACCACCTCTCTGGGCAATCTGTGCCAGTGCTTCACCACCCTTAGCGTAAAAAACTTTTTCCTTATATCCAGGCTAAATCTCTCCTGTCTTAATTTGAATCACTTCTGGCTAGGAGAAAGGCACCAGTGGGGTATTGTTGGGGTGGAAAGAGTTCCACCAATGCTTGGGGAGCCTAATGTTGGGTCATGGCCATGGACATATTGGACAAAAGCTCTGTGCAATGTTTATAGACCTGATGTTAATGAGGAGGGAATGCAGTCCTTTTCTATGCAGCTGTGCCCTTGGTGAAAGCTGTGATACTGCCAGCAGTGCAGATTTGAGATATTGACCCAGGAGGAGGAGTTTGACCGAGGACTGGAAAGTGATACGGTTAAGGTGAAATAACAAGATATGTATTCAAAAGGGACTGCTAATTTTGGACTCCCTGCTTTTTGGCTGCTCAGACATGAAACATTTTGGTAAAAGTCACGAAGGGGTTGAAAGCTCCCACTGAAGTGAAAATGCATACCAGTTTTACATTGCTTTGAACAAAAGAGAAATAATAGGAAAAGTATATGGCTCTTTGAGAGGTGAATGTTTCATACCAGAATAACATTTTTATCCTAACAAAAAGACATATAATCACCGTATGAATGCTAAGATTAAAAAAAGGAGAAAGCATGGTAAAGTATTTGTAGGGACATAAATATACTTGAGCTCAATTACATTATAGGTAATAAAATTAGTAATTAATAATGAATTATTAAATCTTAAATATTACTGCTACTTAGCACTGGAAAAGTCAATTTACGGCTCATAACAGTGGGACTGTTATGCCCTACAGCAGCAGGTGACTACTAATACTTAGATCTATCATCCGAGTTCACTGCAAGCAGTTGTTCTGCAGTTCTGAGAGGTACTGACTGTTTTCCCAAAATGCTCAGGATGGGGCTAAATTCTGTCTATGGCTTTCTGTGTGAATGTTAGTATCTGCAATGCAGCCTTTTTTGGAGCATGTATTCCTCATTTGGTACTTGTGTGTATTACACACGCTGCTGCATTGACCTTTCCCATCCCTTTCAGTTTCATTTGGCTTGTACAGAGAATATCCCTGTCATTTGTCTGCTCTGTCAGTCAAATAGGGTTTATAAACCTGTTCTTAAATCTAGATTTCCCCACATCCCTTCTTGTTTATTTTTTCAGAGACACTACTTAGGCACAGGCTTAGGGCCATTGTTGGGAGCACACTTCAACATATTTTATGCTGTACTGCAGGCTATGTTCATTCTGAGTGAGCTGGACATGGAGACGGTGCAGAAATGTGCTCTGGTCCTCTCTGTAAGCAAGGTACTATCTCTACCAGCAAAACCTGACCTTCAGTGATGCCCAGAAACGTGGAGCAATATATGTTCATCCAGGATCTCAATTTTTTTTGTGTTGAGCTTCTTTCTTGATCTGATATTATAGGTGGCAAAAAGTTGTCAAAAATATTTGGAAAGTCAAACACAGACACTGGAACTCTCTTTTCTTAGCTCTCTATCCACTAGCTGTGGAGGAATTTATTCCATTCTGCTTTCCACACCATTGCCTTGGACCTGACTACCAAAGAAACAGAATGACCAACATGTGTATCCAATATGAGTTCACACAAAGCAAGTACTCTCATTTAGTGAAAAAGAGCTGTTGTTCTTGGCTTTCTGAAAAGCAGTCTCTGTTGCTTTTCAGTAATGTTTATGAGGACCATGTCATAGTTAATGAGTACTCTTGTTGTACCACAAAGCTTTCTGTATTATATATCCCATTATTTTTATTTGCTCAGTGCCAAAGTACTGAGCCAAGGTGACAAATGGAAGAGGTGAAAACTTACCAGCAAACCAAATTCTAGAAGGTCTTTGCTGTCACTTCAGCTGTTAATGGGGATACATACTGGCATCTAATAGCAACAGCAGGCTTTTACACTGAGATAAGATTCTTTTCTGCTTCTTTCTAGGTATTCTTCCAAAGCATAAAGAACAAATAGGAGGTAAAGGTTGGATTTTAATGGTGCTGTTGATATGCATTCTTGAATAAGAACTTAAGTAAGAAAAACGGATAGAAATTGTGTTACTATGGCTTTTCTGTATGTCCTTTTAGTCTTCTCAGTCATATTGTTTCCTGATTGAGATTATTCCGTGATTCAGCTAAAAGGAACTCTAATCAATGTCCTTTTTAAACTATTACTTTTAGTGAAATATTAAGCAATTGGGAAGATTAAAGACACGCTTAGACAGTCCAACTGCACAAAAGTTGATACCATGTCTGAGTATGTCAAGTTAGTATACTGTGTCCACATCACTGAATAAAAAGTGTGTAAGTAATATACACATGTAATTACATTAGTTGGCTATAAAAGTGATTGTTGATGCATCCAAGGTGGGTCCTTGAGTAGAAACAGACTTTCAGTGGTCAGTTTGATGCTTTAACAGCAGCTAGGATCATTTGACAGCCATGCGACTTATTCTTAATTGATAGCTATGAGTGAAAATGTTGTTTCTTGTTCTAAGAAAAGTGGACCTAAGGAACTTGACATTCCTTTCCAATGGAATTTCAAAAATAATTAGATACATAATACTATATTCCTCTCAAAACTCTTTTATACATGCTTAGAGTAATAATCACCTTTCCAGAACAGGATAGCATATCTTAGACATATTATAGTTAAACCGTGATGTGACATCAGTGCAGCCCAGCAAGGATACTGTCCAAATATTAAGTGATGTCTCCTCAGCTGACTGAAAGAATTGCACAGATTTCTATACCTGTTCAACCTGTACTACTATTGAGAGAAGCTCTGTGGGGTGTTACACCGGGCCCTTATTTTCCTTCATAGTTTAGGAAAGGGTTACTTTTTAAAGTACTTATAAGGAAGCAAAGACGTCCTCACAACCTGGAGCTTAGTATCAGGGCCATAAATTGCATTAATAGTAATGCAGCTGTGTTTTTTCATTCAGTGTGGCCATTCAAATACACTCATTAACAATTTCCTTTTATTAAGATATACCCTTGATAATGTAGTGAAAGATTACAGGTTATTTGTGACAAATCCTTCAGCAGGTATTGTGTATATAGCTACGTCTCTAGTAATCCACATAAAATAGATTTCAAGGGAAAACAGTTGTCTGTCAACATTTTATTTCTTTACTTTGCTTAAGAAATTTCACCACAGTGAAAGCCATTCTGTTTCTGTAAGAAGAAATATACGGTATAGCTCACGGTTTTGGAGAACACTGCACAATCCATAAACTTTAGAGCACGTACTGTAATTGCTTTCAAAAGAAGAGTGAGTGTGGCACATAGCTGAATTAGATAAAGGACCAATTAAAATATTTGTCTTTCTGCTATTTACTATATGTAAGAAGCATACTTTTGAAGTGCTTATTTTTCTTAATTTAACCATGAAATAGTTATATATCCAAAAATAAAGCCCAAAGCATTCCTTTCCTAAAATAGACTGATATTTCAGACTAAACCATTTCAAGGTGATTTAAAGCTCTAGCATAAATTTTGTCTTGATTCTGTCTTTTATTGACTATAAACACTACCCCTTCAGCACAGAGACATAGCACAATGTTTTACTGAGCAGATTGTATTATCTAGTTCCTGGAAAGATTCAATTTTAAATTACTATATATGCTTAAGCCTAGCTTATTCATGGGAGTGAGAAGTTTCTCATATTGCAGGTGCATATATATTATACCTATGTAATATAATAGGCACAGTATAGGAGAATTACAAAAATATAAAAGAATGGGTACAATATAAGAAATGATAACCTATCTATTCTTCATTTTAAATATAAGCTTTTCTGTAAGTTTTATGGAAGGCCACAATCCTTTCCATGCCTTTCTTTGCCTTTCCTCTTTCTCTTTTCTCTTCTTTAACATCTCCTGTTTGTGACAAAATTGACTTTGGAAGAACTGAGACAAACTGGCAGTTGTACTTCACTTCCTAAGTTACAGGTTTGCCACAATTGACGCACATGGCATTTTTCTCTGCTTTTCACAGCTTGGCATATTCTGAAGGGCTATGGACAATGAGGTATTTTGGTTTTGAACCTTAGTGATATCATTCTGAATCTTTGCTTTAGCATCAACAGATTTTGAGTTCCCAGCTTTGTGGGAGACAAGTCCTCTTGGACAGCAGATGGGTCATGATGTAATACTGTAAAGGCTAGTACATAACCTGTATGCCTATAGAATCCAACACATGGAGAAGTTAGTAAAAGAGCATACAATTCTTGGAATATTACTAAAAGGAGGTAGTTAAATCCTCACTTAACTATGTTTAGATTCAGCAGCTCAGAATACATATTTTTGGTTAAGGAAAGTAGAAGCCCATGAAAACAGAGGCTGCTGCTGCAATGCGCACAGGCTTTGTAGGTCGCGGCTGTGTTTTGCTGGAGTTGGCTTTACCAGGAACAGAAGATAAAACTCCGAGATTCTGTATTAAAATGCAATCAGGGATGAGTCATCAACCATGTTTTCCTTGTTAGGAGCCATTTAGGTTGTGCCTGGTACAGCTGCTCTGTCTACAGTTAGTGCCAAACACTGTGTCAGAGCTGCCAGATTTACTGGGTCAGAAAAGGACAAATTAAGGAGCAGTTCAACTATTTTCATAAAGAAAAAATTGACTGGAAAAAGACAGATCTTTTACCACCAGGCTAGTCCTGTTCTCAGCGTAGGAGCTGGCAGTGTTTTGCTAGCAATTTGGTGTGGAAAGGTGTGTGTGGCTTCCCACCAGGGCTGGCATTGAGTAAGCTTGAGTATTGAAACGTCCACACCTTCACCCAACGTGCCATGACAGACTCTCGGTCAGCTCCATTCTCCTTCATATAGCTGCAGCCACAGAAAGCAGCTTTGGGGAAATCATCCATGTGTGATCCTGTGAGCATCCAAAAGCTTCCTTTGCAAGAAACCTTTTCTTTTAAGTAAGTGCCAGGCAGAAATCTGACCTCAGCGTGTTGAGAGGAATCTGTAAAACGTTTCACAAGAAACCTCTTTTATCTCTCTCACTAAGATGTGTAGCTTCAATGCTAAATATCTCCTTTAGTTAACTCAGATTTTCCATTAAAATATGAAGGACAAGAGCAGCTTAGAAATACTAGAAGATAAAATCTCTCAAAAAAATATTTAAACTTTTTGCACCTCTGTTACAATTATATTAACTAAAAAAGTGTAAGCCTTTGTCAGCATTTGCTGTGGTAAAAATGATCTCAGTCTGATTTTGAATAGCATCTTTGTTTGACTTACCTTTGTGGCTTTTAATTTGTCTTCCTTTAGGGATATACTTTTCCCTTGCCAATATTCAAACCTTTGAATTCTGAGAGAAAAAATGGAAAGGTTATGAGAATTCTCTAAGTGGAGATCTTGATGCCATTTAAGAATCTTCTTTCATTATGATCAAGGATTGGTTTTATGCTTGCCATCAAATTCTTTACTTGCATAGCATCCTATAGTCCAAACCAGTTATTGTGTGGTGGTTTGAAAGCTGATCTAACTGGCCTGAATGCTCAATTTAACTCAATATTCTGTGCAGCTAAGCTTTTTATCCCTGCTCTCACTTGCCTGTTTACAGAAAAAGTGGATTTGCTTTTGAAAATCTTTCTTGCATTTTATAAATGAACTTTTGAGATCATGACTATGGTCTAAATTAAAAAAAAAAAAAAAAAAAAAAAATTTTCAAAAAAAACACAAAAAAAAAGGNNNNTCTGACAAATAACCAAATAAATCAGGGGTAGTTGTGCTGATCTTAGAGTTGGTGGCATACTACTGTCATAGGTCTGCCCCTAAAAGCTGAGAAGTTCTCGGTGCTGAGATACAGGGATGTGCTGCAGATGAACGTGAGGTTGATGGTGTTTTGTGCCTGGAAATGTGAGCTGAGCAGGAAGCAGGCCAGTGGAATGAATTCAGATCCTAGTATTTTCAGGTGTGTAGTTGTACCTGTTAGTTTTCTGTAAGTGTTCTGCTGACTTCTGTGAGTGTGAGCTACTGCCTTATGGATATACAGTACTTTATGTCCAGTGTATGTGCTGGAAGCTGCAGTTTGGCACTCATGGGCTAGGGGAACAGGAATATTGGCACTTGCTGCCTTGAACATGGTTGGTAGATGGTGGACACTACTTAGAAACATTGCCAGGAGGTTGCATCTATAAAACTGCAGCTGAAGAAGTATGTGTGGGGTTTTGTGTAAACAGCCTGAAAGGGCCAGTGAAAAATTTATGGGAGTTTATATCTTAGTCAGCACATATTTTCTTGGAATTTTATTCTAGCAATGCTGCAAGCAAACATTGCCCATGTAGGAATTGAGCTTTGGTGTGGGTGTATTTCCCGTGGTGTTTACTTATTTCTTTAAAAAAGGATTATCTTGATATAGAGAGCTGATGCCTACCTTTTTCATAAACACAGATCTTCGTGACTATTTTGGCATACTCAGCATTTAAAATTACATACCTCTCCTGTGTCTTGCCTAATGGTTACTCTAGCACTGTGCTGAAAAGTAGAAGGTGACATATTAGTGCAAGAAG